>PVJX010018173.1:0-36936 GCA_004027295.1 Dolichotis patagonum
TCTGTCCTTCTTGAAGCCTTGTCATTTCTAAACATTTGTTTTTTGTTTATCAAGGAATTATAATGCAAACATTTTAATATGCTGCATGGCATTTATTAAAACTTTGTCATATGAGGCACACTACTGTTAGACTATCTAAGCATGCATATTCTTTTTAATTTTCAGAGCAATCATATAAACCCTTCTAAAGGCTAGAGTACTATGAGAGAAAAATCATATAACTTATCTAGAATTGTACAAGTATTAAATGCTGATAGGAATATATGATCCCAGTGTATTTAATTCTTTGTTTATTACTACAACTAAGAAACACTGAATAAATACAGTAGTGAAAGAAAATTGTTACCATGCTAGAATTAGAAAAAAAGCAGAAAATGATTGTGGGAAAATGTGATTTCAATTTGTTTTCAACGTAACTTGAAAGGAAAGAATTTTTTTTATGTGGTAAATATAAGAAAGTAGATATAGATGCATACATCTTATTTATTGATGTCCAGAAGTTTTCAACTCCAGATTTCATGAAATAGAAAGGAAAGAATGGATTTGTTTCAATGCCTAATTCATGACTATGTGACTTCCTTGCAGAGAAACAGAGGATTTGGAAGGAGACTGGAAAATTATAAAGAAGATGGACCCCACACAACAGCAAGTGTGAACATTTTTAATAGTACAACTGCAACATCTGTATCATGGATAATGTTTGCTAAAAGCCATATGGGAAGTGTTATGACATTTATTTTCTGCTCAACAGGGGAATCTAATTTCAGTTAGAACCCATTGTGGAATATATTGTTACTTATTCAAAGCAAACTGATGCATTAGCCCTGTTCTTACTAAAGTGGTAATTGAGTAAAATGCTGAATAGGCAGAACATAGAGGCAAGTAGCCAGAGAACAAAGAATACATATTTGAAAAGGACAGAAATGTACCAGCGATTATAAGCAAAGAGAACTTGCTAGAAATACTGACAGATACTTTGCACATAAATTTGAAAACTAATATTTTCTTATTAGCAAAATGGAGTATATCTTGAAAATATTTATATACAGAAACATATAAATCCATGTCTTGAATTCAGTGCATTTTCTGAAATAAATACTAACAGTTCATACTTAGGGCCTCAGGCTATATGAAAATATTCTTCTAGGTATAAAAAAAAGAAGTGAAATAATTGAAGACCAAACTCTACCCCTCCACAAATTGGTTATAGAAGTAATCAAAATATATTGACTATGATATCTACTTCTGGCCATGTCAGATTAACAAAATTAAGCTAGAGTTGCTGGAAAAATAAAATAAAATTGAAGAACATATACAAAATAACTTTTTCCACATACTGAAAAAAATACAGGCAGCACAGGTATGAACTCTCCCCACAGTAAAAAAAAAGCAAATCATATGATACTATTTACAGTCTTCGTTCTTTATAAAAATTGCTAGAACTCTTAGTTCGTATAGAGTTAGGAGAACTCACGCAATAAACACCCAGTGGTGTGTGGAGAATCTGTTGAATGTATGTTCAGTGTTAGAGATTCTAGAAAGGCCAGAGCTAAACTTGTCCCAGAAGAAATGGTGCTTTGCACTTACCTTCACAAAACTGAAAAATAAGCCTCAAAGAATCAAGTTCATTAAATAAATTGCCTGCCCCCCAAAACCTCAATGCTATTTTAAAAAAGAAAACAAAATTCAGATACATAGTTAACAATACTGACAATGTCCAGTGTAGAATGCATTTTCTAGGTCTGTGATCAGAAACACTTGTACCTCATAGGCAGAATATAAAATCGTTCAATAGACTCAAAATGCAGAAATGACAGAAATTACGGTATAGGAACTGTCAAAGTTTACGATAGTTCATAAATATATTCAAAGATTTGGTGAAAATGAGAACATGATCAACGTATAATTTTAAACTGTTAGAGATTCCAAAGTAGAATTATTACAACTGAAAAATAGTTATGACAAAAAGCTTTAAATTGTATATGAACTGCAGAGTATGCATTATAGAAAAATGATTGAGCCACTGAACTTGGATAATGAACCACAGAACTATCCATATTGAAATATGAGGAACAAAATGTATACTAAAATGATAACACAAGACAATAGTTGTCTGCAGGACAGTATCTAATAATGCCACACTGAGTTAGTGATAATCCTAGAACGAGAGTATATGAATGAAAAAGGAAAACACTATTTGAAGTCAGATACAAGAGCATTTCTAGTTTGGTGCAAATTTTCATTTCATATATTCAAGAAAGTTAAAAAAAAAGTATCAAAATGCATCACAATACATTTATCAAAAACAATGATAAAGACAAACACTGTTTAAAATATCAGTAGGAGAAAAGGGGATGAAACCCACAGACATTATTTTAAAAAGAACAACTATTAAGAACACATAGGTTAAAGGGGAAAAGACAGTAGGGAAAAGGGAAAAAGTGCAAATCAGTTACGCTATGCCTCTTAGATCATTAAAAAGAAAGGTTTGCTGTAATGTCAATTGGAGAAATTTTTATGCCCATATCTTATACTCTGAGCAACTACTTTAAGATACCAACATGTAATGTGTAGTGTATTATATGTCGTGATTCTCCTATTATTTTGTTATAAAATTTTGTTTTATCTTTATTCCACATAATAAAAAATATATCGACTTTACAGTTAAGATATGCAAGACTGATGACAATGAAATGGTACTCTTGAAATTTTAAAAACAACCTATCAAATTAGAATTCTTTTTCCTAACAAATATCTATCAAAAATAAAGTAAAAATAAGCACATTTTCTTAACAAACCCCTAAGAGAATCTGTATGGAACATTTCCACATTACAAATATTTGTCAAAAAAATTTCTCAGACAGAAGGAAAATAATTTGAAATGGTAACTAACAGCTACATAACTAAGCAGCAGACCAAATACACAAAGACATAGACAAACATAATTCATTCATTTTTACGATTTATTCTAAAATATTTTGTAATTTAAAGAAAAGTCTATTAACATTGTATTCTAGGGTTCAGAATATATATTGGATAAATTTATGACAATGATTTTACAAGGGAGAAGGAAAATGAATTCACCCACTTTCATGATAAAAAATTTGTAGATGAAATAGAACAATAAATGTGCAACACTGATTTGGTGACATTCATAGGCCGTGGGGAGGAGAAATAGATGCCAGCCTCTTCTTATGAGTCGGCAACACGTGTGGGGTGTGGGGAAGAGAACCAGATGCCAGTCAGCCCCTTCCAGCACACAGGCTGGGAGACGAGAAAAACCATGGTCCCCTCTCCCCATAAATGACCAGCTAAGACAGAGAAACACAGGCTGAGATGATAGCTATTAAAGGAGAATACAAGGTAATGTTGTAGTGTTTAGTGTTTCATTGACATTGCAGTCCTAAAGCTGGTAGTCTGATCATCTATTTAGAGGACAACATACTCAGCATAGCCTCTATGGGGAATCTCCTTCTCAAAATGGTAGCCTTTGTTAATTCTCTATCATCTTGTTTTAAAGTTATTTATCATTTTCATTGCTTCATTGGGTTTGTAGTAGCCATTTTGGATTTACTATTATCTTGTTTTGAGGTTCTGTGTTGCATTCATTGTTTTTTGTTGGTTCTGTTCTGTCTTGTTTGATTTTATTTTGTCAGATGTTATGAACAGCTACTTTGGAGGCAACAAGAGGCATTATGGTAGCCACTGTTGATTTCCTATTACCTTGTTTTGAAATCCTGTATCACTTACACTCTTTTGTTTGGATTGGCTTTATTCTGTTTTATTTTTCTTGGTTTTACTCTCTTTAAAAAATTAAAAATAAATGTGAAACATTAGTATTATTTGAAATTAATTATGTAACTTAAAAGTGTAATCCTAGCAATGTAATAAAATTAATAAAAAAGTCAATTGAGTCTACAGAAGAGATAAATTGAAATATAAACTAATATATTTAATAATATAATATAGGACACAAAGAATACTCGGCACTAAAAGGAAAAAGGTATCATGAACATATATTGGCAGCTATTATACTACTAAATACAAGAGACCTAAAAGGTCCAAACCAAAGGAATCTTTTATCAGATTAGTTTTAAAAACATGGTGAGAGATAGGTGCCTGTCGACAGATGAGTGAATTTTTAAAAGTGTTATGTATATACACAGTAGAGAATATTCAGTCATAAATGAAAACAAAAATCTGTCATTTTCAGGAAAACCATTAGAACTGGAAGGCACCATATTAAGTAAAATAGGCCCAGACATTGAAAAAGAAGAATTACATGTTTGAAAATAAAACTACAACAAAACAAAGCAAAAAAGACCTAACAGGAAAGCCAAAGAAGATCTATTAGGGCCCAGGAAGGTGGCCATGGGAAATAGCAAGAGATGCTACATTAGAAGGCTGCATGTATGTGTGGAAATTACACACTGAACTTCATCATTTTGTGTAATTAGCATGTGTTAATAATTATAGTGAAAAGCATGGGAAATAATCCTATTAGAAATTAATGATAAAATTAAAGACATAAGTTAAAGTAAAATAATAGAAAAAGATACTTTATGTAAAGAATAGTCATAAGAAAAAAGAGTGGATGAAACAATATCAAATAATATAATTCATAAGACTTTCAAAAAATGAAAATAAATTTTAAATAATGTTTAATATTCAAGTTTATTTTCTAAAGAAGCCCTTTGCATTACCTTTCTGACATGCAAAAGACAAGACTGCACGTCAATCTTGTCTCATAGAAAGCTGACCCATTGTCTCCTTAGAAATGTTTCCACAATCTTCAATTCATACAAATCTTTCACCTCTCACTGTAATTTAACTTTCTAGTTATGTTTCATTATTTCACTCATAGCCATCTTAAATACACCTTTGCTGAGCTGTTTACTGTTACCCAGATGCAAATACAATGTATTCGATCAGATATTTCTGTATTTTTACACATTTCCTGGAATTTCCATTCTCTTCATTACACTTTCATGTTTCTTACAAGTCCTTTTGTGATTAGCTCTAACATTACCTCTTCCAAAAGCCATTCCATCATACCTCCATCTTTTATGAGTTTCAGCAAAACTTCTGAGTCTATGACACTGATTTTCACTTGGTTTTGGAACTGTATCTGTGGGAATACAAAGAACTCCCTGAAGAAGGGAACACTAATTTTTGTTCCATTGTCTTACCCCAACCTCAATGATTAATAAAGATAAGTGATAACTTTACAAATTGTATTGAAGCCAGAATATTTGATGCCACTATTTTAATTTCAGCACAGGTACATTATTTGTAGGCCAAAAATACTTTGATATTTTTTCCAAAAATATCATGTAACATTTACAGCCTACAGTTTAGTTCCTTTCTGCAATTTTCCATCACACTTAAAGACAAAATTCTGTGACACTTTAGGAACTTCCTGGTCTGTTGTCAGTTAGATACATAACTAGGTGAGGAAAAATTAAACATTTTTATATTTTGAGAACATAAACAGATTATAAAGGACTTTTAGTATATCTGATTGTTGTTCTGAGAAGAGTTAATGTCATTGGAAATAAAATGAGAAATTAAACACTGAAATTGTTTTAAGTCAAATAACTTTAAATAACTTTATTACCAAGTTCATCTCATGGATAATACTAAATGTTTTACGTAGCAAGTTCATTTGATAATTATGTATTGGTAATGCATTGTTTATCAGTCACTACACTGTATATTAATTGTTGCATGTACATAGGAGAAACTGAACCATTGAGGCATAAAATAAAATATTACACACAAAAATATATATGTGCATATATATATGTGTGTATGAAATGTGTATAAAATAAAAGAGGGTAGCTGCAAGGAGAATGTAGAAATCTGTAGAGAATTGTATTAATCAAGAAGACAACATCACCTTAAGATTTAGTTTTTGCTTTGTAACCAAATAAGAAGTGTTCAGAAAGAAAAAAAAAAAGAGGGTAGTTGACATTTGAAACTTCCTAAAGATTGCAATGTTGGCGAGCAAAAAAGCCATAGGTAAGGACAAAAATCATGACTCCAGCTAGCATTGTTTTTGAAAATTAGTGTTGGATTTTATGGCATTTTTTCTTGTTATTTCCAGGTCATATACTTAATTGAAAATGAAATTTTCTCATTCTTTTTCTAAAATAATTTTAGTATAAAAATTAATTGTCAATTGAGAATGAAATGTTTTCCTTCAATAATTACTCTGCTATACTAAACTGCTAACATATTTTAATTTGACACTTTACCTACTTATTATACATATAGCACACAGAAGGTTTTACTTTTATCCGAGAGCATCTTTCTATAGAAGATAAAGATTTCAGCACATTTCTTTAATTTTTAGGATTATATATGTCTTGATGAAAGGAACTTTTCTGTTCAAGAGAAACACCCAAAATAATATATTGAAAAATTTACTGCAAATATGATTAATTTTGAAAAAATTTCATGGCAGAGGTGATAGTCAGGGAACTTTGAGAAGGTGGCTCTTTCCACAGTTGTCACATAGCAAACATGCGCTTTTGGGGGGTCTACCGCCCAGAGAACTTAACAGTATGCTTTAAACAAATTTCACAGATGGATATAGAGTAAGTTTTTTGTAAAGTAGAAAGTTACTTAAGGAAAAAGATAGCAAGGGAAGAGCAGATTTACTTGCAAGTCCATTCTCAGAATCGTTAGCTTGTACTTTGTTGAGACTTTAGTGAGAGTCTCTGTTCCCGCAGGGAAATTCTCCTATACTCACTTTTGTAGATCTTCCTTTTTAGGGAATACATAGGAGAGTGAACATTCCAGTAGGGAAGGCACAGGGTTCTAGGTGTCTCTTTTGTAATAAGTCCTACCTATTATATATATATATATATATATATAGAGAGAGAGAGAGAGAGAGAGAGAGAGAGAGACAGAGAGACAGAGAGAGAGAGAGAGAGACAGAGAGAGAGAGAGAGTCCTGAAGGACTATAGAATATATTGTCTGTAAAATAATCTTTCCCTAGTCAGTCAAATCTAAATATGTTTCTCATTTCTGCACAGTATAAAAAACTCACCATTTTTACATTGACAGCTGTGTACAGTGAAGATCATTCCTTCCTCCCCACATGAGCTGAAAGCCTTGTGGACCATGGAATTTCACCAAGCTTGTGAGTTGCTTTTCTTGATGAGAAAAGAAAGAATGCACAGTCTTCTCTAGTTAACCACAAATGATTTTCCAAGGTTAATTTTGGAGAATCCTTCCCATTTCACGATGCTTAGAAATGTGATAAAAGACAAATTTACCTTGTACTTATTTAATTAGCAATTGTTTTGAAAAAAATGGAGAACCATGATTTCTCCAATGACAAAAAAAAACCCAACAACACTATTTAATGAAACATGAATGCATGAAGAACTTTTGAGGAAGTAGAATAAATCTTTAAATTTATATTTGCAAAAATAAAATAAAGCATTTCTCTTGGAAATTTACAGTCTTAGTAGAATTAGCAGGACATGGCATACAGTGTTAAGGTTTGAATGTGAGGCAATAAGGTGTATGTAGTATCTGAATACTAACATTAAATATACTTTTCGTAGTAAAGATTTTTACCAAAAATTAGAGTTTAACAAGATTATTATATTGAAGAGAAAGATGTAATGTTATATTTCAAGGGTTTTTTTTCTTTTTTGCCTTACACAGAAGTGACATAATCAACTTGCTTTCTCTTTATCCTTAAAATACTTACGATTTCAGGCAGGTAAGAAGCAGTGATTATCGACCAGGAAATTGCATATAGCACAGTGTCTCCAATGGATTATATTTACTCTTCTTCATCATCAAATTTCAAGTGTCCCCGGGTACTCAGGAGTGACAGGGAGAAAGTTTGTTGTTCTTTCTACATGGCATTTATTGTGCAGTGAGTGACATTATTATCAAAACTTAAATCTCTATCCATATCAACAACACATCTTTTTAAACTCCAAAGTATTATCTTGGTAGTAGATAACATGCCTCTTCATTGCCTTGAATATTCAGTTTATTTTTATCACAGAAATAATTTGCACAGGCAATTTCCATTCTGCTTACTTCAGTGATTATCTCTTATGAAATTTGATGATAATATGATTATTTACAATATTTTCAGGAACTTTAATTGTCAAGCATTGAATATTTTTGTTTGCTCATCAAACTCAAAACATTATAATTTTCAGTGTACACTGAGGCTTATATTGCATAGAAGTTTAGAGGGTAAATATAATTCTTCAGCAACCAGTTGAAGTAGGTATTATTAACCTTGATTGCCACTGGTTAAATCAAAACACAGTTGAACTAATTGAGCTGATTTATGTAGCTCTTCACTGAAAGAAGCAGGTAGGAATCTAATATTTGGTTCAAGGTGAGTGATTATGACTGCACTCAAGTAGCTCATAGATATTATAGGCACCTCAATATATGTGGCCTTTATAACTCTGGTATTAGGGTACCAATCATATTCTCCATTCAGGAAAGAATCCATTTGATCCAACTATTTGACGCAAAATGTAATGGCAGCATTTACCATTCTAGCAAAGATTTTACAATCTTGCTAGAAAGCCATCAGCTATAGAGTCTCCCATTTTCTTTGTTTAACCTCTTTCCTATTCCTGAAAGTGAACGCTCACTGTTCTTCACAGCATGCTAAGGAGGGGGAAGAAATACAATATGTATAATACTGTTCTTTCATTAGCAGTTGAGAAGCAAAGGAAAATGAAATGGCAGACCAACCTGTAGCAAATAATGGAGCTTCGGATGAAAAGGGTAAATGTCAAGAGGCTCTGGTTGTAATAAGTGAAAAAGGTTTTATAAGAGGTGAAAATTAAATTTAATAAAGATAGTACCACCGACGAAATGGTGTCTAATCACTCAGAAATTGAAGTAGCTAAATGACTGGCGGGCAGAAGAAGTGAGAAAAGACACAAAAATAATAATCTTAATTCAATTATTTTTGATAACACTATTAAAAATAAATTAATATAGCAAATGCTTTTGAAAATTGATGTAAAGCAAAAAAATTTACAGAAACATTGATTGAGAAAACAATTGAAAATTGTAAATTGCTTTTAAAATAAAGTATTAGAGGCTGGTGTATGTTGCCATGCCTGATATCATCAACCTTATAGTAATTAAACTGTGTAAGTCACACTGACACAGTATATAAATCAATGACTAGCATATTTTTCTAAAATATATACATTAGCATTATAGTGTGACTTGTTATGGTATACATCCTAACATCTCAAAAGCCTTTAAATCTATTGTATGAATGACCCATTTTTCAAAATTATGATCTCATCTGTCAATGGTACTCAAAATTTCATTATTTAAATGGTTCGTAAGTTAAAAGGCTAGCATCTTTAGACTTGCCAAGTTACTTTGCAAGTTTCTTTAGTGTTTACTGTTGTGCTTACTAATGTGGCACAATTGAAAGATTTTCTTAATCTTAATGTTTCAGTTTAAAGATGAATAAACACAGACTCACAATCAGCATTGTATTGTTTGTGTGTGTATTATTTTCAGTGTATTTCATGTGTTTTTACTTCAGTGAATTTTAAGCATCTTTAAATTATGATCCATCATTTTTATCTTTTCCTTATGCCTAGTAAACAAACACTAAATAAATGCTACAAATTGCTGAAAATTAAGATAAATTTTCCTATAATAATATAAATTTATTTTCTATGGCCATATTAAGCATA
Organism: Dolichotis patagonum; assembly: GCA_004027295.1. NCBI lineage: Eukaryota > Metazoa > Chordata > Mammalia > Rodentia > Caviidae > Dolichotis > Dolichotis patagonum. The sequence goes on from PVJX010018173.1 coordinate 9,718, forward strand.
TAGTCCAATGATTGAGAGGCTTCATAAATGTCATTATTTTTGTCTTAAAACAACAAAACAATATTGTTTTGCTGGCAGTTTTGAAACTGTGTATATATCATTGACACCAAAAGACATACATACAAACATGTTTCCATCAGTTTTGTTGAGCACTACGATAGTGACTAGTATAAACTGTACAGTGATAGCTTAGTGGGTAGTGTTTTCTGGTTTGTCTCCTGGGATTTCAGCAGTGAATTCACTTTCTTTTCTTTGGGTGAGACAGATAATTTCAGGGGTCATTTAGCAAGTCATTTCCTCATTCCTAGGAAAACAACTGGTTTAGCACTGGCAAATGCGTGACCCTCATTGTGTTTTATTAGAAAGCACAGGTTCCTGATAGCCATTCCAGGTACGGGGGGATGATTTCTTATCATAAGATCCATGTTGTGGTTCTGTAAGCCCCTTTGCTAAAAATTTCATACCTGAAATGAATTCTTCACAATTACTGTTAAAATTGACAACCCTTATGTCTGAAGAAGAAAACCAACAATAAATAACAGGAAAGAAGTCCATCTTTCAAAAATGAGCTTAAAAACAAAAGAAAATATTCACATTGACAATCTTTTTGTAAGTCAAAGGTTCTTTTTCTAAGACATTCTTCGGGGAAATTAGGTCAGAGATCATTCTGAAAAAGGGTCTCTTACAGTCGGGCTACTTAGAGGACGTCTACATCTCATTTTCCTATAATTTGCATCTTGAGTATCTCCCCAAAGCCTGTGTATTAAAAACATGGTCACAGCTTGTGACACTATAGAAAGACAATGGGGTGTTTAAAAGGCGAGGTGGAAGGAATTCAGGTCACCGGGGTGGGGGGATGGGAGGTGGGGGGGTGAAGGGTGGGGGTGGGAGTGGGGCTGAGGGTGGAGTGGGGGTGGGGAGGTTAAAGGGGTGTTGAACTTCAGCCCTTCGGGTCACTCTTTCACTTCTCAGCTGCCAGAGGTGAACAATCTTGTCTGCCATGTGCTTCCACTATAATGCATTGTGAAGCCACAGAACCACAGTAAAAAGATCAAGAAACCACGGACTGAAATCTCAGAAACCATAAGAAAAACAAACTGCTTCCTTTACTAAGTTGATTCTTTTGTTTGTTTGTTTGTTTGTTTGTTTGTTTGTTTTTTTGGGGGGTGCCAGGGATCAAACTCATGATCTCAGGCTTGCCAGGTGGGCACTTAGGCCACTGAGCTAAATTCCTGCCTCTGGGTTGATATTCTCAGATACTTGTTACAGGAAAAAAAAAAAATTTGACCAACATACTTTTCCAAATTCTTAGTCTGTTGCATGATTTTCAATAACCACAGGTCCTGAATTGCTTACTGCAATAACCCAGCATTAAAGGACAATTTGAAAATATTTTCTATATATTCCTCAAGGGTTTTTTTTTTTTTTTCATTTTTGTTTTGTTTTGTTTTGTTTGGAGACAGGTTCTTGCTGCGTATTTCAGGCTGGCTTTTAACTATTTAGCCAGGCTGACCTCAAAATTGTGATAATACTCTTGCCTCAGTCTCCTGAGTGCAAGAATGACAGATGTACCACCACACCTGGCCCGCATTCTTTTGCTTGACAACCTATGAAAGATGACTTAAATATTGCCTTTCTAGAATTCCCGTTTATTTTTCAACTCCTCAAAATTACAACTATTTTGATATGATTACCAAAAGCAAATGCTAAACCATTTTGAACATTATATCTTAATCTAACTTCACTAATGTCTATCTAAATAAGGTTGAAGGATTCTTGATAAGATTATGTTTTTTATTTTAAAAAGCTCTTTTCAAATAAAATATACCAAAGACAAATGTTTTAATCCTTCTTTACATCATTCACTATGGAGTATGTATGGACTGTTTTATAGACAGATATCACTGTTTTAGGCAAAGTTCCTAGCATATAATAGATAATATAAAATATAATAATCATAAAATATAATATGTAATAGAATATATGCATGTATACTAGAGAGAGAAACTTATCAAAAAGCAATTGCATAAAAATTAAAATATACTGAAAAAGTTCTTCTCTTTATGAAAATGAACAAACCAGGTGCATTCCTGGTCAATTAGGAAAGAGTGACAAGAAAACACCTTTTCTAAGTAAGTGAAATTGAAGATAATTATTATTATATCTGCACTCAAAGCACACGTATGTTACTCTTTTACTAACACAATTGATTTCCTTGTTTTATAAATGCTTCAGTTAGTGCAACTGAGTGTTTTTCTACCATCCTGTTAGTTTTATAATGTTTAAAAATTAATGTTCAGTTTTCTGAGAAAACATGATAAAACACGTAGAATTAGTATTTAGCATATTTGTACTTACGTGTAATTTATGTTTCACCATACAAAGTTTATTTAATTTTAACTTTATTAAATTTTTTATTCATTTATCCAACATTATTTATTTTGTACTTTTTACACACAAACACTGTTGCTGAGTATTGCTGCTGATTAAATAATTAGTTCACCTCAGAATTTTAGCATTCAAATTCTAGGTCCCAGTGTAAAGCTATGAAGAGGTGGAGACACTGGTACGTGATACAGTGGTGGGAAACAGCCTTGTGTATGAGGTTAGTGCTCCTGTAAAACAGTCTGTGAAGATCTCCCTCACCTCTACAACTCGTGAAGACGGCAGCAAGAAATCAAGCATCTGTGAAAAAGGGACAAGCCCCCTCCAGGGATCAAATCTTCCAGTACCTTGATTTTGTATTTCCCAGGCTCTAGTACTGAGAGAATGTGATTTCTATTATTTATAAGCCGTTCATTCTGAGGTATTCTGTTACAGCAGCTGAAATGGACCAAGAGAGGTACTATTAAGATTTACACAGTATTTATTAGTATAGTTCTTTAGTAAGTTTTCTTTCAGCTTCTTATCTTTTGTGCTAATCTATACATAGATATGAGTGAAAATCTGTGAAGGTACTTATACAAATTTATTAGATAAGAATTTTTGCCACTTAGAATGTTCAGAAAAGTAAAATAGTGACATAAAAAGTACATGAAAAACACACTGACAAAGTTCATCTGTTATATTTATGAAAATGAATATGCCAGCTATGCTCATAGTCAATCAGCAAAGAGTGACAAGAAAATATATTTCAAAGTAAGTGAAATGGGAAATAATTATTACTATCTCTATTCCTGTAGAGAAAGAAAAGTCATAAACTCAGAAAATTATTTTAGATGATACCTGAGTGATTCTTAGAGCCCTATAATCTTCATTTCCCATAGACATGATATAGTTACCTGCCTACTCATTTCCAACATATTTTTCTATGTGCCTTTAGTCTGTATTTCCAAAATCTTATAGCATGAATAAATAACTTAATTCAGGCTACCATATCACTACTTAAAGAGAAAAAAAAAGCTTTGCTGGTTCTTTTTATTGGATTCAATGAAATTTCATTCAAACAAAGCTTCTATTAGATATCTGATATAAATTTGCAATTAAAATTTGTTCAGGGACTGTTGTGCATTATTTCAAAATAATTTAAAACAAACCAAAGACCTTATCAATGCTCATTTCTATGCACATGTATTAGAATAAAATCAATGTACGTATTGGTATAAATGATAGATTGTCTAACCCAAAGTGTATTAGCACATGTCAATTTAGTTCTAAAGAGACTGTGACTTCATTTCTGGGGAAACAAACCTGTGAGACAAGCAGAAAAGTCTCTAGTAGAAACTCCTATGGAATGAGGTTGACAAGTAGTCCAAGAATTGTAAGAAAATAATACGTATGTCAAGTGTGTAACCATTTGCAAATTCTGTGCCTCCATATAGGTCAATCTCAATACAAATCATTGTGTTAGGTATGTTGACTGAATTTTGAACATGAAATATTTAGAAAATGAATTATTTTTCATAATACCCTTCTCAAAATGAAAAAGAAGATTAAAAAATAAAACAAGTCAGAATCTCTTTCCCTTCTTGATTCTGTGGCTAATCTGCTATTTTTCAGCTTCCTTTCTTTTATCAGACTGAATTATGTTTTACTGGCTCATTGCCTATTTTGTTATGTAATTGCTCAATGTACATTCAGAGGTCTCATTGATTCCTTCTTTGAGGGTAATTTTATTTCTCAGGGTTATTCTCTGTATTATATACACTGAAAACTTGTGCCTTTGTTAGTCATTTGACATGCCATAAAATTACCTCCTTTCTCTCTCATTCTTCACTTACTTTCTCTCTCTCTCTTTTCTCTTTCTTTCCTTTTTATTCTCTTTCATTTTAATGGAGCACCTTATTATACACACTATCATTTCACTAGTAATGGAATGTTCCAGATATTAATTTTAAGATGGTCATTTTCAACAGAAGTTGATTTTGAGTAAAGTTTTTGTACTTTTAAAAATGACAATTAGCAAAACTAAGGACTGATATATCTTGATCTCTTTAAACTATAAACTTTACAGCTGCTCCCATGAGAATCAAAACCTATAAATCAATCTGAAACTGAGTTATTAATTGCATTCAATATAGGTTTCTACATACTGTTATCTTCAAAAGCAATTAATTTATTATAAATAACAAAGAAATTTCAAAGATCAGCAGGCACAGTATAGTAGTATAGTTTTCTTGTGCAATGAGAGTCAAAACTTACACTCAGCAAATTCACACAGTCGAGCAGTGTGCAGTGGTACATTTCTGTTTTCTCAGCATTTGGGGCAGCGGAAGCAGGAGCATTGCAAGTTCAAGTCCATTCTGGGCAATTTAGAGAGAACTTGTCTGAAAAAAAAAAGCCAAAAATAGGACTAGGCTGTACATCAGAATGAAGTTCTGGGTGCAATACCAAGTAACACACTTAAAAAAAAAAAAGAAAAGAAAAAGAAAAAATTCACAAAGTAAAAGTATAAAGACTAGTTAAAACCTGAGTGATGATTCTTTTGATACTGTTTTTTTCATTACAAATAAATCAATTGTTCTATTTATAGTTTGACCTATATCAAAGCATTAAGTTTCACTGGTATTTACCTACTGTGTTGTCTGAAGGAGAAGTCAAGTCTCTTGAATTGAACAAAAGAATATTTCTATGTCTCATTTTATCATCATGATTCTTTTCATATAGATATTATTAATTGAATTCAGTGTGTAAATTAAATACTCAAGATTAATCTACTGTCAAGTGGGAAATTTTAATTTTGACTCCAGCTACTCCCCACCCTCCTGTATGTTCACACACACTCAATGTTTGATCAGAATTTGATATCTGTTCTATGATTCTTATGAAATGCAATAAAATAAAATGTGTTTCACAATTTTTAACTTCAAATTGTGTAGTAGTTTATATATAGATGCTAATGTGGTATTGGAATACACTCTGTGCAATTCAAAGAAATTTATTATAATACATTCTTCAGAATTCTTTGATGTATATCAGAATTCGTATCAGTTTTTCAATTCTTCTTTTTCTGCCCTAAAGGAAGGCATAAAAAGCAGTTTTAAAACACCATCTAGAAGAAATAACTTAAATTAGTGAGACAATGTGACTTTATAATTTGCTTATTGAAGTTACATTTTGCACAAGATGAATAATTTTAAATTAAGATATAATCAATGGAAACAGAGTTCTAAACATCAGTGCTCAATATCACATAAGAAACAGCATATTAATCATCCACCTGTTTATTGCACAGTCTCATGGTAATTTATTACAGAAGTTGAAGGGGACAAGTGTCGCAAATCTGCTATTTTAATTTACAGTGAACATGGGAACTTGACCAAATATAGCAGTCTTTTTCAGTCTTTCGCTATCTGTATGCATTGAAGTAACTCATTTATGTGATAAACTTATTTTTTCTGAGTTATCAAATTATCCTCCTAAGTTTTATATGCACACAGATTGGTTAAATAAATAATAATAGTTCAAATTTGGAAATTAGGTGTTCCCATTAAAAGGAATGAATAGACCTGTAACACACGGTAATAGGATAGAATAACTTACATGTCAAAGGGGAATTGTTTAAAAAGAGAAGCAACAGATAGACGAGAGCCCCACAGATGGTGCACAGGTGGGACAGGGGACCAGTGCACCGTCTTTGCAAACGCGCACTCCATGTTTCTGGGGTGCTTTAGGGGCCCATTACCTGCTCTGTTGTTTGGGAGGTTAAGGAAACGTGTCAAGAAGGAAACGGAATTTAACAGCATTGCTAGGGCTTACACTGTTTTGAAAACCATGTCCACATGTCACGTAGAGATTGTTAGTGTTTGTGATCTAGATAAGAAGATCTTCTGTTATGTGCTTGCTCTGAGTAATTTCAACACTTTGTTTCCTGATAACTAAATTAATAGAAAATGTCATAAAAGATCATAATTTTTGTGTAAAAGAAATTACAATATAAATTTTTTACATATTTATTTGAAATGTCTTATAACTAGGTAGCTCCTTCATATAGCATAGGACTATAAAAATAAAAATATGTTAAAAATAAGCATATATATATATATGCTTGATGCTTTTTCCTCTTTAATTTTAGATATCACACAGGATTGAATATAATTTAGATGCCAGATCCAATTTTAGACATAGATTTAAAGTTTTTTTGAAATAAATAAAAAGGTAATAAATGATTTGAAAGCTGAGTCAACTATATTTTATGATATTTTGATTATCACTTGATTCCGATTTTTAATTCATAGGTGGGGTTGAGCCTAGGACCTCACACAGGCTAAGCACATCCTCTCACACTGAGCTAGGTCTCATCCCTACCATTTAATTCTTAGTAGAAAATGGGTGGAAAGTATATTCCTCAGTTACTTACTTATAGAAGAATAACGCCAAGCGAATGCTGGTTTCTAAGGAGGGAATTCTTACCTTAACCAAACTGAAGATGACTCTTTGGAGAAACCCTTGTGTCTCTGGTTGTGCCACGCTAACTTTCCTTGATCCTGTTTTAACAGCTGTCTTACTTTTCTATCGATGCTGTAACAAATTGTAACAAGGACATTGTATTAAAGTGTTATTTTTATTTAGTTCGGAAAGTGGGAAGTTTAAAATTAGTCTCACTAGGAGAGAACAAAAATTTTAACAGCGTTGGCTTCTTTTGAAGGCTCTGAGGAGAGAAGGCTTTTTCTTTCTTTTCTTTCTTTCCCGCTCTCTTTAACTTTTTAGAAGTCATCTATATTCTTTGGTTCCTTTCTCGTATCAATTCAATCTTGTACTTCTCTTCTAAATCTAATATTTTCTCTTTGACTCCTTCTGGTTCCTTTTTGAAAAAGCTTTTGTGATTGCATTGGGCCCATTAGTGTAATCTGGAATAAATTTCCTATGTCAAGATCATTAATTTAGTCACATCTACAAGGTCTTTTTGTCATATATGTTTCAGGGACTGAAGAGTAGACATCTTTTGGGGGCCACTGTACAGTCTACCAGAGTACCCTACAAATAAAGATACTAGAAAAAAATCTCAATATATATTGGCACTTAGCTTCTCTTCTAAAATAGAAGGCATGAGGAGCTATATACTCAAAATTGTACTTTCAGGTGGAAATTAATTCCACTATTAACATTTTATGTAATTCTGGTTTTCATCCTTTCGGTTTAGAGAATTTATATCTTGTGAAGGTGGTAATGGGTAATAAACCTCCTTATTGCCTTCTTAAGTTATAACCACTATTTTTATGGTAATTTAAAAATCTCATAATCAGTTCCTTTATAAATTCCACTGAGTTTATAACAAGATCAAGTTTAAAGCTTCTATAGCTACCAATTATACTAAATAAAGAACATTGTTACAAGGAAGGGTACAGTCTTAGCCCAAGATGTAGAGGTGTGACTCTGTGAGGATCAAGAAATGATTTGTCTTATTGTATATTAACAAGAAGTTCACAATTGAAAAGAAGGATTTGTATCATTATTATCTTCCATACACAATGTAGATTTTTCCTCATGTGAGCTCTTCTTTTCCTAATTAGTACAGTACATTAGAAGGTAATAATAATTTCCATCTGCATAAAAGTTGAAAAGGTAATTCAAAACTTCCATTTTAACATATAGATTTGTTCAAAGATATCTTCAAAAGAGAATAGCCTTTATGTGTTTCTCATACAAATACATGTTTGTTAGTTCAGTTAGTTAGTTAGTTTAAAAGTGTGTCATCCTTTAATGGATTATATTGTTTCACACATTTGTTTACTAGGAAACAGAATAAATATATTAACAATTTGCATTATATTTTATGAATTCTAATCTTAATAGTATTTCTTTAGTCTCTATATTTTTGTTTTTGCACTTTTTATTTTTAATATTTTTATTATTTATCTTTTTCATAGAAATATATAGATATATTATGAATTTTATTGTTATTACTGTTACTGCTACTAATAATGGTACTTGTAACATTAGCATATATGGTTAATTGTTTCTCACAGTTTTAATGACAACTTCTAACATATACATATTATATATATATATATATATATATATATATATATATATATGTATTTATGTGTGCACACACAAATGTGTATGATACATATGTATATCACTTAAATTAAATTATTGCAAGTTTTATCCAAGCTACAACACTGTAAAAAACTTTCACGTATAAAATTTAATGTTAGATAAAGTACAGATGTTACTCCTTAATGTTTTTATACATAAAAGGATAACTAAGGTTAGCAAACATTTAAATGACTATTTCCATAACATAAAATTTAAGTCTAATTATTGCATACTTTAGGTTTGTTATAAAGAACTTGCCTATAATTCTAAAGTTCAGTTTTAATTACTACAGCACCACTGACTTGAAATATTGAGAGCACGAGAGCTCGACAGAAAAACTGCGCGTATTAGAATGCTCATGGAGCAAACCATTGCTTTGCTAGAATTTGAAAACTATGGTTGTCATTTAACTGCTGACTGATTTAGTTCTGAAAAAACAGTGCAGATAATTACAGAAAGAAATGTATCTGAAATTGTTGCTCTTTGCAAAATCTATTTGTAATTAAGATAGACTTAGGAACGCAGTTGCAAATACATCATTCTTCTACACTACTATTTTTCTGTAATGATAATGAAGAAATTTTCACATTTTTTGGTCTAAACATCAGTTCTTAAGGCTGTACTTTCCATATTATCTACCTGCCAATTCACGTGGATATATGACCTTTAGTATTAGTTTTCTATTGCTGCGGTAACAAACTACGACATATTGGTGGACTAAAGCATCATAAATTTATTATTTTACATTTCTGTAGGTCAGGTGTCAGACATGGATTTCACTGGAATAAAATGAATGACTTGTGAGTGCTGCAACCCTTTGTAGAAGTTTTAGGGGCAAATCATTTTCCTTACCTTTTGTAGCTTTTAAAAGATATCCACCCATAGTCTTTGGCTTGCACGTCCAGTTCCCGTATCTTAAGGGAAGACACTGTTCCATCTTGCTGTCCAGCATTCTGTATCTCTCTGATTGGAGCAAGGAAAGCTTCTCCATATTTATGGATCTATGGGATTTGACTGGGTGGATTTAGGTGTTCAGAATAATTGTTCTGTCTAAATTAATCTGGTTCTTCCCCATCCCCTTTAAGTGAATATTAACAAATTATCTCCAATTTAATTGTTTTTCAATTACAACCCTAGAAGTGTGGTCAGTCACTTATCTTAGAAAATCAGGTTTCATTTCACTTTGGTCACAGAGAACATGTCAGGAGATCACAGGGGACATTGCAGGAGATCACAAGCAGTCCCCAGAGGACATATAGGGGTCACATAAGCAAGCCATGAGCCTACCCACGCCCCTCAAACCCAGCCAAAAATGCTACAAAAAGAGTCAGCCTGTAAGACAGACCTTTTCTTTCTGCTTTCTCAGAGTGGTCCCTCTCAGGTTTGGCAATAAAGCTGTTGGGCCTGTTCCATCCCTTCTTCCACACATCAGGTGTCAAAACTCAGGAGCAGGAGCCACAAACAGGGGCTCTTTTGCAATCCAGAAAGCAACTCACCTCAGGCTTATGTTTAGATCCTGAGAACCTTGTGTCTCTCACCTTGTTTTCCCTCCTTCCAAAGAGTTTTTTGCCGGGGCTCCACTGCTCTCTGTGGTGGAACTGTGGGGCTCTGGCCAAGGTTACCTTTTGGTAGCCCTCAAGCCCTTTCCCTCCCCAGGAACTCTCACACCCCAACTGCTTGAGTAAGCAACTCTCCATCCCCTTCCCTCAAGCATTTTTTGTTTTTTTGTAAATTCCGGTCCAGGGACTATCCTGCCAAACCGCAAACCAGATTTTACCAACAGCTGGAAATAAATCATGACTCCTGGAAGAGTAAGATTCTGGCCCAATTGACTTGCTCTTGGCACCCAAAAAAGGCTGATCTGCTGTCCTTTTTTTTTTAAACATTTTTTCTTCCTGCCTGTTCTCTGTTTGAGAACACCACAAAACACAGGATCTCCTGCACTCTAACTGTGATGACACGGCCTTTCAGTATGCAGCACAACCTTACCCAGGCCCAGAAGCCTTCTGACCTCAGTTAGGAGGGCTGTCAGCAGTCTGTTTCCTGGCCTCAGCCATACTCTTTACCAGCCCCTCATGATGGACCGGGGATACACCCCGTCAGCAGTCCCCGCTTAGCCTTTCCAAATTGGAACTAAAAGGGTGCATTAGGTAAAAAAAAAAATAAAAGGATCTTTTACTCTACTTCCGGTGGCTGCAGCACTGACTTGATAATAGGTCACGGTGGCCAGCTGAAGTACTTTCAATTCCTACATTCTCTGAGACCTTGATAATGTCCACCAGAGAAATGGCAATCAGAGGTTCCCTATATCTAAACTGTTTTACCCTCTCTGAGCAATATTTCATCTGCCTTACTCTCTCCTCTCCTCTCCCTGAACAAAAAATTTCCGCCCCATATCTAATCTAACTAAAACTCCTATTTCCACTCCTGCCCAACAATATCACACCTTTACCTACCTCTAGACTCCTCCTTTGACAAATTCAACCCTGCTGAGGATTTCCTGCTCTATTGCCTCCCACTTCCTCAACCCTCCCTCCTCTGAGAACATTTCCTGTTTTCCAAAATCCATCCGGTTCGGCTACCACCTCAAATGTGCCATTTTCTCCCTCTCGGACAGGCCCCTACACTCTTCTTGTCCCATCCTATGCCTTGGTGAGGAAGCAGGCAGTGACCGGCCTGATTGTATCATATTTCTTTCTCAATTACTGCTGTAGCATGTTTCCAACAATGAATGAGATCCTTTTCAGAAAATCCCAATAAATTCTGAAAAGAATTTCTCAGCTGGGGAGATAGTTATTTATCATGTTGTGTGTCCATACTGATAACGGAAGGGCATATTTAGTAGTTGCTTAAAAACCACACCAATGACCTCCACGTCCAGCACTCGGATAAGTTCACGAGGCAGCCAAAGTGGTCTCCAGGGCTAAATCCACACATTCTGAGTGAGTATATCAACTTAGCCATCCTGTGGAGAGATTATGATCATGTGGTCATTTGACTTCTGGAAATAATGAAAACTAAATAAACAAAAAGGTCAACTGTGCACAGCTCAGAGAAGCCAGCTGGGGGCAGGGGAAACCCAGCTCTCTTGGCGGGCTGCCTTTCAGAGTGATCAGAGATACAAAGCCCAACTCTAACTGTCCTGAAGGTCTGACCCTTCCACACCTCTACTTCATCCCCCAGTCTTAACCAGACAGCTGCAGAAAGCTCCAAAACGTGTAAAACAGACCCCAAACACCCCAGAACAAGCTTACAAATTTTAAATGCAAAGACTAAAGACTAAAATGTCAAATATCAAATCCTGACCTTCCTAATTCAACCGCTAGGGGAAAACTCTGCCAAACAAAGGCTCTACCTCCCACTCCCCTAGCAGCTGTTTTCACCCTGGTAATCTGGGCTGCTGGGTAAACACATGCCCTAGCCCCAGGCTTCCTGTGAGGTCGTGTTTGGACGGTGGATGGGGCAGTACTGGAAGCGGATTGCCCTCTTGTCAGTTGCCATCTGAACTCCCCTCCTCTCAGTTGTCCTGAATTCCCTGGTCTGTTCCTGCCCCTGCCCACACTGGGCCCACCTGACACATCTGGAGAAGACCTGGTGGCCCTCGTGACCTTATCTGCATGTTCCAGTTCCAGTTGCTGTGCCCAGATCCCAGAACCCAACACTAGGACATCATCAATGGATCCATGGGAAACAAGGGTGGTGGTTAAAAAACAGGTTCCCTTTTGTTGACTCAGGGCCTCAGCTTTCCTGTTCATATTGAATACTTGGTCCCTTTGCTATCCTCCTCTATCTTGGTTGTAGCAATGAAAGGCCTAATAGAAACACAGCCAAGACCTCTCATCCCATTATTCTATTCTTTAAGCCATATAACCTCACTTACTCTTTTGTAGCTACTTCCCATTGCCCTATACTCCTTATAGGGAGAAATATCATTCCTCTTTTCTCTGAAGCCTTCATTATTGTAAAAGTGGTCTCCACTAATGATACCTTTTCCTCTGAGATGATCCGATTCATCAAATCACAAATTGGCCTTGGTGTTTGGGACACAAAACACCCTTCCATAGTTTTACACCACAAATCTCTCAAAATAGTCCTTAGGGTCCCTACACAAGCTGAGCTGTCACAGTCAACAAATACTGATGACCGCAATGGCCATCTTGGTTTTCTGTCCATTATCAGTCGCCTGATAGTCCAGAGTCTGGATTCTCACCCTGCTCACTCCACAACACACCCGTCCTTCCTAAGAAAACATAAAACAAAAATCAAAACACCTGATGGATCTTTCTGATTAGTCCAAGATCTCCAAAAGATTAATGAAGTTGCTATTCCCACTCACCCAGTGGTCCCCAAACCAAATGCCCTCTTTTCCCATACACACCCCCATACTCAATACTTTACTGTTTTAGACCTCTAAAACATCTTCTTTACTGTTTTTCTCAGTCCAAGTTCCCAACAACTTTCTGTCTTTTTCTGAACAGATCTCATATCTGTGTTCACCCAACAACTCACATGGACAGTTGTTCCCCAGGGAATTTTGGATGGCCCCACTACTTTGGTCACTACTTTGGTCAAGCATTACAAAACGACCTCCTTTCCATTGACCTTGCCCCTCACTGTGTGCCCCAATATGTTGATGACCTTTTGTGTTTGACCTTGAAAAATGACTATATTCCACATTCTTAAATTCTTTGGAGAAAAGGAATACCATGTCTCAGAACACAAAGCCCACCTGGTACAACAAGAGGTCACTTACCTTGGCCTTCACCTAACCCCTATAATTTGATGCATATATACCTCCTAAAAACAACCTATAAGCTCTCTTTCTTTCTCTGCCAAAAAAACTGTATGTCCTTCTCATTCTGAAGCTGTTTTGCTGTTTTAGACTTTGGATTCCAAATTCTTAGTCATTGCAAAACCCCTCTATGAGGCTTCCCAGGGAAGTCTTAAGAAAGCGTGCCAGAAACAGGTTTAATTCACATTTTCTTTTGTACCCTCAAAGGTGCTCTTCTTAAGGCTCCAAATTTGGCCCTACTCAATCCCAAAAAACCTTCTAACCAGCAAAAAGGGCGAACCATTAGGGCTACTTGCACAGCCAGCAAGAGACTCCTTCCAGACTGTTGCCTATTTATCCTCACAGCAGGGCCTTGTAATAAAAGGTTGGTCCCTCTGTTTACAGTTATAGGGTCAGCTGCACTTCTTATTCTTGAAGTCCAGATGATTACTCTCTGCCAAGTGCTACAGAAACACTCTTCACACAACCTCTCCAACCATCTCAGTCATTATGCTTTAACTCTTCTTTCTCCTCCCTGAGTTCAAGTCCTACACTCTCAAATGTTATAATCACATCACTTTTTGCCATTCATTTGCCCTAAACCCTGCCAATCTTTGTCCAGTACTTGACTTCCCAGGCTCCCTCCACAACACAACTGCTTGATTTTACTCACACCTGCTTCCGTCACATAATTCCAGAACATATTCCAAGGTCCATCGACTGTTTTTTGGTAAAAGCACCTCAAAGACTACTCTTACCCAGGGAGGCTAAACCATCATTGCAGGTTACCATCATAGCCAATCCTCCTGCCCTCCCTGAGAAGCTATTGAGGCAGGAGACTTCCCACAGGGACAAATTCAGTACAGAACACTCACTTCAACTCTCACTTTCACAAAAGATAAAACTATCAACATTTACACAAACTCCAAATACGCATATAATATCCTACATCGAAATGCCCAAATCTGGCATGCAAAGGAATTTCTCACTGCAAAAAATACTCCTACACAAACGAGTCCCTAATTCAGTATCTTCTAGAGGCAATTGTTCTATTCCATAGAACTGCAGTCATTCATTATAAGGGTTATCAAATATCTAACTGATGGGGTGAATATCTCAGACATCATTTGTGGACATAATAAGGCAGACTGAGTAGCAAAACAGGCAGCTATGAACACTTTCTCCACTCCCAGCTTCCTGTTTCATCTTCTACCTTTCTACTCATGTCAAGAAATAACTCTATTCAAAGCATAGAGGACATGACAAGGACAATGTTGGTTTGTCCATGAAAAATTGGTCCTTCCTGAAAGCTTGCAAAAAAAAATCCTTTCCTTTTTCCATAAGCAGTTCCATGCCAGACCATTCCCTCTGCTCCAGTTCACACAGACTCGCATACATCTCACGCCTGGTTTTAAAGCCTGTCTGCAAAAGATTATATTTCAATACTCCATATGCTGAACTACCAACCCCCAAAGCAACTTGACACCTCCCTTCTCCACCCATCGATTTCAGGATCCCTCTCTGGCACTGACTAACAAGTAGGTTTTGCCCACATGCTTCCAGTAATAAGGCAAAGATATCTCTTTGTTCTTCTCACATTGGATAGAGGCCCTTCCTACATCAAATAAAAGATTCTCCGCAGTAGCACATATACAACTCACTGAAATAATCCCCTTCTTTAAACTCTTAACATCCATCCAAAACAATAATGGACCTGAATTCACAGATCACCCAACACATAATATACTCCCTAATATAACCTTAAAGTTCCAAATCCTATATGGACCACAAACCTCAGGTAAGGTTGGAAAGGCTAATCATCTTCTTAAACAGAGCCTAACCAAGTGTTCCCTCCAGGTCTACCTAGACTGGACTAAACTCCTACCTGCAGCCCTTTGAATCCCAGGTCTCTTTTCCACAGATCTCTCATGCTAGACCCCTTTGAGATTCTATGTGGAAGGTCCCTCGTTGCCTTTACATTTCCCAGCTCCAATTTAAACCTCTCCCCCTGTATTTCAAATTCCTTACTTAATGGCCTTGGGCGACTCATTTGAGATGTGGTGACTCCACTCTCCCAAAACTGTCCAACAGATTACACAGCCTCACTCTCATCTCTACAACCTGGAGTCAGGTATATATAAAGTCCCTGAAGTCTCTTAGGAATTAAAACCAAAATGAGCAGGGTCCTTACATGTAATCCTGACCACCCCAACAGCAGCAAAATTCCTTCTAAGTCCACATCTCTTCTCCAAAACAGCCTCCCCTTTGCTAGCACACACCATCCACTTGCACAGCCCTAAAGATCACCAAACTGCCTCCTGTGACTGAAGAGATTGAAGACATAGCCCCATGACTCTCTTTTCATTACTCATTTCTTAACCATCCTACTAGAAGAACTCCCCATTGTTTATCCTTTTCTTAACAAGACATCATAATCCAAGACTTAGGGCCAGAGGAACCTTCTCAGGCTTCTCCTCAGAAAAATCATCACATTTGCTTCCTGTGTCCTCCTGCTCTAACCCTTTCTCAATCTTATTCATCCTTTTAAACCCTAACAGTACAGCCCAGATACTTCCTAAATACCTCAATCAGACACTCTCTCACACAGATAAGACCATTCAAACCTCTAAAGAAATCAGTCAATCAGCCTGAAGGATCTGCCTCCATCTTTTCAAGATAGCAGACTCACTAGTCTCTGCTCCCCTTGGAACATGCTACAGGGCTATACTTCATCAGGACTTCCAGTCCCAAGGGGACATCCCAGCTAAAACACAAATCAGTAGGTGTGTGTGTGTGTGTGTGTGTGTGTGTGTGTGTGTGTGAAATCAAGTGTGCTGCACTGACAACTGGTGATTAACTTGTAACAACCAGCTGAACTGAGTCAGCATGGTGCTGAGCACAATGACCCACCTGAGGATTGTTGTCAGCATGAACAGGAGAACTGGAGAGGAAGAGATGCTGTTCATTTTCCTGGCTGTTGTTGGTTCTCCTGTTGCTGTAGGTTCTCCTGGAGGAGGTTATTGAGCTTCTTTCCTGATACGAACTTGGAACTCAGGACCTTGCTGCCACTGAGAGTGGTTGTGGTTCTCTTTGGAGGAGCTCTGGTCCTTACTTTGAGCCTGGCTTCCTGGCTCCAGAAGGGAAGATGGTGTGCTTACCAATATGCTGGAGAAACTTGTTCTACTGACTTCCTGATATGAACTCAGCTTTTCTCAGCATTGGAGGAGCTCAGGATATCCTTATTGCTGACCATGGATATGATACTTTTTGGGGGAGCCCTGGTTCTAACATTAAGCATCACTTCTTGACTCCAGCCAAATGGCATAGATCCTTCATCTTGCTGGCACAGTCTTTCTAGTTTCCACCACTGACCTGTGGGTCTTCTCAGAGCAGATTTGTGAAACAGACTTCCATGAGACACTATTGTGGGCTTTAGGCCTCCCGTTGGACTCATGGGGAGCACTGGGCTCATGGGCTCTACATCTCCAAGTGGACTCATGGGGGACATTGCCATGGGATCCAGCCCCTCAGCTGGATTATTTGGGGTCTTTACTTGCTGGACAGATTTCCTGAATTTCTTGTGTTCAAGTCTTTGGGTGAGTATTATAAAATAATACTATAAATTATATGTCCTGTACATAATGGTTTTCCTTGTAAACCCTAACTACAACATCAGGTTTAGAGAATATGATAGCTGACCACTCATTTACAAAGGTATTAGAACACAATGCCAGTTTGTATGTGGACAACTATAAGATAAACTTAAGGTGTATCAGTCTTCTGATACCTAACTTGCTTCCTTTTGATTATTAATATTGTTATTATCAGTATTTAAGTTCATATTATTTATGCATTAGTACAGTTTGTTTCTACTGCTGTTTTCATGCTACAGCATAAAAATTTTACTTTGCATTAGTTTAAACCATCATTGCTCATTCCAACAAGAGGAAAAAGACAAATAATAGCTTAGCATTATTCTGTAAATAGTTTTAACATATCCTTGTCTGCCTTAAAGGCTCTTGATGCTTCCCCAGAGACTCTAGAACACACTTTGATGTATGTATCTTAATTGAAAATGTATCTGAACCATGTAGATACACTTACTAGCATTTATTCAATGACATTCTATTGCTTCAGTACTTTGTAAATATTGCTTTTTCCATAAGTAGAATCAATTTTAAAAGGTTAACATTTTGGAAATTATAGACTTTAGAAGTATTTTTGTTTTGTTTTGTTTTGTTTTGAAATAGAGTCATGCTATGTAGTTCAGGCTGGCCTTGAACTTACAGTGGTCATCCTGACCTAGCCTCTGAGTGCTAGGATTATACGTGTACAGTACCAACCCTCGATAGAAAAAATTTTTAAGTACATGATTAGGCAATATTTTAAAACTCAGAACACCTCTTTTAGGTCCTGTATTGTCCAAAGAAATATAATTTTTACAATCTGTTTAAGATCCTTACAAGTAGGTGGTGAGGTTGTTTTGAGAGACACTACTTTAAAGATTTACAGTTACATTATGCCTTGTCCTGTGAAATCTAACATAGAATTCCAGGCTATCATTTTTGTTATGGATTAAAAACTGGTGGTCAACTTAACACCAGTGGAATTAAATCAGCAGGATGCTAAGCATAGATATTCCACCTGAGGAAAGTTGCCAGCATACATAGAGATGTGGAGAAGGAAAGGCTAAGCTTTAATGCGTTGAGGTGTTGTGAGGTCTCCTACGTGTTGCTGTTTGAGCCGTTGGTTCTCCTGGAGAAGCTCTGGTCCTCACATCGAGCATTGCTTCCTGGTTCCGGAGGGGAAGACATGTGCCACTTGGTCTCCAGGATGAAATCGACACACTGGCTTCCTGGCATGTACTCGACTGTGCTTGTTGTCGGAGGAGCTCGGGGCCTCCGTGTCACTGAGGATGGCTGTGATCCTCTTCAGGTCAGCCCTGGTCTTTGTTGTGAGTGTGACTTCTTGGCTCCAGCATAGAACCCTCAACCTACCAGCACAGCTCCTTCACCCTGCTGGCATAGACTTCCTAGCTTCCACCGCTGACCTTTGGGCCTTCCCAGCACGGATCCGTAAAAGAGACTGGTGTGAGTCCTTCTTGTGGGCTCTAGACCTCCAGCTGGGCTCCTGGTAGGCACTGTCATGAGCTCTGGGTCTTTATCTGGGCTCGTGTGGGACATTGCTGTGGGATTCAGGACCTTGATTGAGTATTCTATGTCTTTGGTGTTGTGGATAGATTTCCTGAAATTTCTTGTGTTAATTCTGGGTGATCATCTGGGTGACAATTGTTCTGTGTACAACCCCTGACGACAACAACTTTAACACAGAAGTTTCGTATCAGTGCATACTTTGTCAGGGTGCAGCTGATTTCATTCCATGGTAAGACTTAGATATTCATTTTAGCTGAATCATAATCTTTTTCACATCATAATCTTTTTGAATGAAGCATCCATGTAGATTCTGAGAAATTATTTTCTTATCCATACTTCTCAGATGCTGAATCCTTTAGTAAATACTTCTAACAAGACTTTATTATACCACCAACCATTAAAGTCTAACACTTTACCACAAGACTAAAACTGACACTTGTGGAAAGCAGAGCCCTCAGAGTCAAAATAACTATAACTAAAGGATCTTGTTATATCTGGGCATATCCTCCTATTTGATTTTCAGAAACATTTGTCAGTATATTTTTTTATTTTAAGTTAGATTTTTTCCAAGTTGCACTTGAAAATCAATGATAAATCATAAAAAGACAAAGATATTTGAAAAAATGAATTCAGACAAAAAAGTAAAAAAGAGATCCATTCAGATTATTTATTGGCTAACTCAGGGTTGCAAATTCAAATAGGCCAACTAGACAGACCTACACTAATGAAGCAAATCTGGTCTAAAATGAGTTAGAAAATATTCCTGTGGAGGCTTTACAAGTGTGAATGGTGGTGATAGAGTTTTCTTTTCGTAAAGTTATTCTTGGCAGATTACATATTGTGTGAAAGATGTTTCATAAGGAGACATAGACAAAAGAGCAATAAATAATTTAGATTATTTGAATACTAGTTTATACAATAGAAAAAGAATATATTTCTTCTCTCTTGATCTTCTCAAATGATTTCTTCATACTTCCATTTGTCTTATGTGATTTTCTTCATTTGCATTTTCTGCCATCTTTCCCTTTTCCCTAACCCTAGTAAGTTCATTCACCACACTGATACACAGAATCTGATTTATACAATATGTGCCCGTGTAAAATGCCTTAATTCTGCTGGTTCTACAGTATAAGCCAAGTCTCTTGCTATTCCTCTGAGCACAGCTACATCATCTGAGCCAGATGGTTCACTCCACTTACGTCAAGGAACAAAATCTTATTTAATAGTTCTCAGGGGGCTTAAAATCAAGGCAATTTCATAACAGAAATACTGGATTGCTGTAGTACAGGCTGCAAAATAGATTCCTGTATAAAATCCCCATGAATTGCAGCTGCTTGGCTGCACATCAATCCATCTGCGATTTTATTATTGTGTCTGTTCATTTTGAAAAGCATAACTACCAAATTCTCCAGTATTTCTGAAGGTAAAATATGTGGGTGTAAGGCCAATATGTACATACAATATCTCTTATCTGAAAAGAAAATGAAATAGCATTTTCCCCATATGAGCCTAAATTCCTTAAACTAGATAGAAACACCTGTTAAGTAGTCAGCTCTGATTTTATATGAAATGTTAAATTGTTGACATGCACTTGTTCGGTGTTTAAGTATCAGTGTTTGTAAATATACTGTGAAAATACTACTTCTGGGGACAAGATTATAGCTCAGCAGCATGGCACCTGCCTAGCAAGTGCAAGATCCTGAGTTTGTATCCTGGGACCAAAAAAAATATTACTACTTGGCTTCCTAATTACCTAATAGAGGCATCAATGCACACAAGAACAAATGCAAATGCAGAAACTATACTAAAGTTTTATTTGACTTAAAACATCTTAAATATAAGCGAAAGCAAAGTTTAGTATTTTTGTATTATCATTTTAGTCTTCTAAAACGATTATATTAAAATAAGTACCACATGGTAGAATATTCATTATTTCTTAATATACAGTCACATTATTATTAGAATTCTTTCATTTCAAATGATAAATATTGATTACAAAGTTGTCAAAGTGAATAAATCCATTAGTATATTCAACCTATATCTATCAAATATCTATTAACTAATCTAAATGTCTTGAGAAAACTGAACAATATAGTCCCTGGGAATACATACTGTTACTCTAAGCCGTATGCTCTGAGAACTAGAGTTATTGCCGGAAGGGTGAGGCCTGAAAATGCTGAGGGTATAAACACGCATCCACTGTAGTGATGCACCGAGAAACACTAAAAACATGATCAGTATTCTCAGGAGTGTGCAACTGTATAGACTAAAGAAAAAATAAAAGCAACTAGCTTTGAGAATCAATGCATAGCTGTCCTTGCTAGCTAATACATCTTTACCCATATTATTCTTAACCCCAGAAGGGAATTGTATTTCAAAGAATCCTCAAATATCTGGATAACTGATATATTTTACTGTAATTAAAATTTAACCTTTTATCTGAAGTCTTTTAAAGCTGAGAATTTATTTGATAATCCCTAGAGATGCTGTTTGTATATTATTAATAAGATTGCAGGAAAGTTATAGAAAATGTCTGAATAATTACCTGAGACTTCAATAAAAAGGTATGCAAATTTGCTTAACATTGATATAAAATCCTGGAACATATGCTCAAGAATTTTTCTTTTTATTATGTTAATGTCAAGATCAATTGAAACATAAAATGAATGGAAATTTATGGACTTTTATTTAGTATACACATTGCTAGTTTTACAAGGCAAAATACATAAGAAAAGTCATGCAAATTTGGATTTAATATGTAGAAGAAACTGATAGATATTGGATACACATGAATCTTTCAAAGGAGGAACTTAATAAAAAATATCATAAACTCAAACTGAGTTAGAGATAACTTCAGGCTTTGGGTTTAATTAAGGTGACCACTTTGCAGTTTTTCCGACATAAACTCAGATTTATTCAATGGTTTTGGATCCCAACCTGTCCTATTTAATATTGGCCCTGTGCTTCAAGGTTATTTGGTAGTGCAACTTCGTTAATTGGTGCATTAAATTAGGTACGTGAACAGGTTGTTTTAGTCCTCATCACTTTTATTTTTTAGTTACTTTTCAGATACAGCCTTACGGTGTTGTCTAGGCAGCCTCAAACACCTGTGCTCCAGCAGGTTCCATGCCTCAGCCTCCCTAAAGGCTATGATTATAGACTGCACCCGTCCTGATTTTTGCATGCTGTATCTTTATTGTGGGAGTTGCTTGTGCAATTAATGATACTCTCTGGTATAAGGTCTCAATGAAACACAACTAACGATAATCTGTATTTTTTTCCTTCCCTCCCAGATAAAACATCATTAACATCGCCTGGTCCAAGCATGCTTGTAATGGAATAGTAAGTTGTGTCCTCCCTCACCAGAGGATGAGAACGCCTTGCGTCTTCCGGCTTGCTGCCCTTGAAGGTCTATTTGTGCAGTAGCTCACAGTACCTTGATCCTTGTGTGTCTTCATTAACAGCATGAGTGCAAAACTTTGAATTGTGTGGAACTGACGTGGGAATAGAACCTCAACAGTCTTGCTATAGAAGAACAGTGTGAAAGTTTTGTTAAAGTGAGTTTTAAAATGTTTAACAGCCACATAAAACTACTTTTTTATATAATTTTCTCTTCCTTCTTTCCTTCCTTTGCTCTCTCCTTTTATCTTTCTTCCCGTTTCCCATTTTTTAAATTTTTTTGCAATA
The DNA here is from genome assembly GCA_004027295.1 of Dolichotis patagonum. NCBI lineage: Eukaryota > Metazoa > Chordata > Mammalia > Rodentia > Caviidae > Dolichotis > Dolichotis patagonum. The sequence goes on from PVJX010018173.1 coordinate 31,810, forward strand.
GAATGTTTTTTGGAGAAATGTACTCCTAAAGTATATGTTTAGTAAAGAAAAAATATTGCCATACTGTTATATCTCATTTGCAGAAGAAATTGAAGGATGCATGTGTGGTTATTTTGTGTGATATTTTGTTACATGAAGACTGTGTACTGATGAACTCAGGAACAAAGTTAAATAACAATCTTTTTTGAAATAAAATTATTCACAATCCTTTCTTCTAGCTGACTTGGTTCACCTGATGCAAGGGGAGGAGAAGAGATGGAGCGAACTGGATTTACAGGTACAAAGTTATCATTTATCAATGTGTTCAACCCACAGAACACTAAAACCTACTTTAAAATCAGTACAAGTGTAGTATAAAACTTAAATATGAAAGTCTATAATATATAGACTGTCTTGCTGTGTGGGAGAAATTTTTTAACATTTAACTGGATAAATTTATATTGCTTGTTAAACCGGAATACAATTAATGAAGTACATGATTTTGTATCATTTACATTCCTTTGTTTTTATTTAAAGAGAGGAAGAAAGAAAAAAATCCCGAACAAAACAGAAAGAGAGTAGCAACAATATAGAATTCCGAAGGGGAAAGGAAAAAAAAAAGAACAACAACTACAACCAAAAACAAAAACAAAAACAAAACAAAAATACTAAGAAATTGCCACTTGATAAGTTACATACTGTCATCATTGGAAATAGTTGTTCAAGTTACAAAGTTAAAATGTACAAAGTACACATTCAAACAATGAGCCTGTTAATGGTTCTGCTCAACATTCTAACAAAACAGTAATATAGACATCTGATTTTGTATCATTTAAATTTAGGAAAACATAGCTATAGCAGCAACTTATTTTATGTGCATTTACTACTAAAATATTTATCAAAGAAGGTATATTGAATGCAAATACTTGTTACTCTTGTTAAAAAAACTTTTGGATTGAAATACTAATACATTTAAAAATTTAAAAAATATAAAGGAATGGTAATATGCTCCATTTTGGTGAATTTAACTTTATTTGACAGCTACCTCAGCACCTACACAGATAGTATTTTTACTATTAAAGATATTAAAAATATTGTGGCCTAGAGATAACAGTCATTCTAAGCTGGGGTCAAACTCAAACTCATTGCCATAAAATGTTGCATGGAATATGATTTGTGAAAATTTAAGAAGTCTTATAAAAACAGATTCTTCATAAGATACATTTATTTTAAACAAGATATATATAGCTAAAATTCTGTAACATGAATTTGTACAAAGCCTAAGTATATAAACTTATTCTGTTTATGTATTTTCTAAAACTAAAAAAAGATGAAAAAATTTTATTATATATATTAAAAATATTTATAATGAGTTATTCATGTTTTTGGTTTTTTTGAGACAGAATCTCATTATATTTCAGGCTGGTCTTGAACTCACTCAGGAGCCCTGGCTGATCTGGAATTCACGATAATCCTTATGCTTTAGCCTCCTAAAGGCTCGGATTATGGGAGTGTCCCACCATGCTTGATCACATATATAATCAGTGTTTAGAAATAACAGTTAAAATAGATAAAAAAATGTTATAAACATAAATATTTTTAAAATTTGGTAACTGAATATTTCAAATTTGTTTTAGTACCATTCTTGTCACACATACTTGTTCTATTTTGTTCTTTCAAAAATTATATTTGAAAAGCTAGATTCATATGAATGGACAAAGAACTTTCTGTGAATCCGCTTTTATTTAGAGTTCAATTTCAGAACTAGATGAATGTGTGTCACAAAGATATAGAGAACATGCTTTATCTCAGTAGAGCTTTTGTTTTGTATTTATGTATATCATTTGGGCATGAATTCATAATTGGTCTTCCAGTCAGCTTTCTGGAGCACAGCTAGCCCAGAGGGAAGCAGTTGAACTGGGGAGAGATGGATACCTTGAAGAGATTAAGCAGAGGAAATAAGGATCGATTTCTAAAGACGTGTGTTTCAGCTCTATTCATAGATAGAGCAGATACATAGACTACACACATAATTTTAAAAGTAGAAACATGGCAGGAGGATAGTTGAAGTATCTGCATAATAAAATGCAAGAATCCAAGCTTAACTTGAGCAAGTGTCTATGTTTGCATCACACCTACTTTATTAGCTCTAGTTCTCCAAGTGATTTACTGACCCATGGCTACATGTGAAAGTGTGGAAATCACCCAACCTAATTTCTAAAGCCAGGAATCAGGTCGAGCACTCATTTTCAAAATGTCATGGTCAGGCTAGATTTCCCACTTAGTTTCAGTTAAATTTATTCTTGTATATATTCAGATGTTAGAACTTCACAGGTCTGAGGGATAAGTTTAAAGAGGAAAATGTTATGGTGATTCCAGAGGATTAATACCAGTCTTCCTAATGTATTACAATTTGCTTCTGATTCTGAAGCAAGTGAAATGATTTTTATGAGCAGTATTTTTCAGATTTACCCTGATATTCATTCATGTATTCAATAAATCTTCCCAAGCTATTTTTAATGCATTAAAATACTTTTATCTCTGGTAATATAGAGATCTATTTAATAGTTATCTCTTTCTGTCCTCATTTCTTTCTGTTCTAATATTACCAAATGACATTATTTAGGTGACAAGGATGATATTTAGATTTTAATATTCATTTAACATTAATATTTTGCAGCTTCTGTAGAAAATTCTGGGGAAGAGTGTGTGGAAGAAGGTAGGGCTTGTGAGCGAAGCATGTTATGTAAGTAGAGGACAGAACATAAATGAACTGATCTAAGCATTTCAAGGATTCCATCATTCTATGCCACCTGCCTTTGACTTCTAAAAACAAATATGATTGCTATGATGACAATGTATGGACAAACAGATGTGAGAGTACAAAGTGCTGACTTGTTCTTTTTATCTTATGAATGCTCACTGCATGACAAGAGAGATTTTTATTTTTAAGACAGTGCTTAACTTGAAAATTGTCCTTTCCTTATTTAAGTGATTGTGTATGTATACTTATTAATACCAGGACTACAAAAGACAGAGATAATTGATTTCCTAATAATTCACATAAGTAATTAACGTTTAGTAGGGTATGTTATTAGCAGAGAATAACATCTTAAAATGGAGCATTTTGTGCTATATTTCACAGAGAATTAATGCCTGATGATCCAAGAAACAGTGCCAGCACTTAGGTCAATGATAAGCCACCAAGAACAAGCTGAGCATTTTCACATGGTTGATAAAGGGCATGATGGGAAAACCAGTGAATGACTGGAAATAAGAGGATGAAATAGGACCTAACAGGTAAGATTAAAGTCAGTGCAGGGATATTTATGAATATAGATTTTTTTTAGACTCATTTGGAATAGTGAGAAGCATGATACTGGAGTAGTATTTTATTTGATTTGCCATTACATGTACTTTTTATTACTATCTGTCCTATCTATTTATTTCTCTGTCTGCTAACAATTTCAGGCATATATTCTGTTCTCAATTAATAAACATGATTTGAGGAGTTTTTAAAAATGTATACTTTTTGATGATATCACTGCAATGAAATACAAAGCTTATTCATCACCCTAAAGATTTTAACTATGCATTTTGAAAATTGCTAAATTTCCTTTGTCACTATAGACAAACTGCATATTTTGTAATTGTGTATTTTGATGTATCTGTCTGTCAACCTACTTGCACATAGTACCATACTCTCTTTGGAAGTGCTTTGTTACCTTGTACACAATAGCTTTAAGAGCCACAGTGCTGTATGTTTCACTAATTTTTAGTTGTTTATTTTTAATTGCATTAGTATATCATATATATTATTTTCTCATTCACTTATTTACATTTGAGTTGTTTATTGTTTATGTCTTTTGCAAAGAAAATATATATGGATATTCATGTGAAAGTCTTGGGTACATATAACTGACAATCCAGTGAAAATGGGCCAGAGATTTCCACAAACAATCCACAAGAGAAAATACAAGAATGACCTACAAGTATAAGGAAAGATGCTCAATATAAGGAGTCACTAGGAGAATGCAGTTAAAACCAACACTAAGACAACACTGTATACATAAAAGAGAGGTTGAATTTTTCAATCACTGAAAATTTCCAGTATGAGAAGATGTGGTAGCAGTAAAACACACACAAGCTGCTGGTAACAGTGTAAAATCATACCAGCGCTTAGAAAATTTGAGTTTCTGAAATAATGGAACATACATCTAACACATGACTCAGCCATAGTTTTTCTCCTATATTCTCAAGAAAGACAGAATATTATTTTAAAAACATCATTATTATAATTCCAAATAATGAGTTTAGTCATCCAAGTATTGTAGTCCACTTTCTAGTTTTCCTCACAATCCAAAAAGTTATATTTGTAATCCCATTGAGATGCCATTGGAATCCCAGCAAGTTAATTCCAATCTACCATCACCAATGCAACCCATGGCAAGGGTAAAAACACCAAGACATATTCCAAGTTAAGGGCAGCCAAGGGGTCCTAAATCCAATCCCCCTAGGACATGTGGACATAGGCCCTGATGCTAGGCCTCTCTCAGAAGTTATCTTGTGAAGAAGGGGGGTGGCTCAGGGATGAGTGACAGTGAGGATGGCGGGAATAATTATGTGAGTAACTTGAGCTGGCTGGTCAGGTGAGAGAAGGGCATCTCTGTAAATTGCAGAGATAAAGATATTCAGAAGGACCAATTCACATAATCCAATTAAGGTATCAATGGAATTGTTTTGGGGGGCTATTGCTTTGATTTCTGATATGCAAACTCTTGTGCCCTGGGGAGTCATAGCCTCTTAGCTTGAGACTCATACCCAGTTGACATTCCTGGAGCTGCTGGGTCTCACATCTTATGTCCTGTACTTATCTGTATTGTATGGAGAACACTATGTGAGGAAACAGGACTGTCTGTTGGCTACAGAGATTGCATGTTAGCACCTGGCTAGCCTTATTTGCAATGCTTAGAGCCAATGGAAGAGAGAAGGAAATACCCTAGCTGGCTGTCTACATATCAGTATAAGGACATGAGTCTCCAAATAATCAAAGTCACAGTAATTGTTTTGGATTCAAAGGGAGTCACTGGAGTTGTCTCCCACATCTCTCCCTTTCTTGTTTTATAGCTCCAGCAGGGCTAGTCCTGG
>PVJX010018174.1:0-37050 GCA_004027295.1 Dolichotis patagonum
TGTGAGAACAGAATTTTGTCTAGGGTAAGATTTGACACAGTAGTACGTATTGGCTTTGTTTTAAACTGATGTGTGAAGATCTAGGATTTTGCAAAGTAACTACTATTTCTGAAAAAATTGATAGTGATAACTTGGTAGAAGCATTTTGTGAGTTAGAAATCCTCATTCTTCTCTTCTTGCTCCTCTTCATCATCATAATTTACATTTATTGAACATTTACCATTTGTCAGACACTGTGCCCAATTGCATTATTTTAATTCTTAGAACTGTCCTATAAAATTAATCTCATCCTCATCATTTTATAATAAAGAAAATAAGATTTAGAGAGGTTAAGTAATTTACACAAGTACAAAGTAGTGGGTATGGTTTTCTGTCTCTAGGGATCAAATTTTTAACTGCTGTCACTAATTACTTATTATGTGCTAGACACTATTCTGTGGATGGACATACATCAGTGATAAAAATAGAGAAAAATCTCTTCTTTGGAGTTAGTGAAATGAGGCAAAATAACAAACAAATAACACTATACTATATAACAGTCCAAGGAGAAAAATAAGACAGGTAAAGGGAGAATATTCAGATGTGGATATAGTGTTGCATCTTTAGATAAAAATATTACCACTATGGAGACATTTAAATAAAAGCTCAAAGGAGATGAAAGCAAACTAGGTGGCTGACTGGCCTAAGAATAAAAAATCAACTATGGAGCCTGCCTGGTGTGTCCAAGGAACAGTAAGGAGGCTAATGTGGTATTAGTAAGTGGTGAAGAGAATTTGGGTTGTTTAGACAGAGAAAGTCTGGCAGCAGATCTTGTGGGGTCTTTGGAAAGTCTCTGCCTTTTACCACAGAGAAGGATTTTGAGCAGTTAAGTGTTATTATCTAGATTTCTCTGAATGCTTTGTTGTGTATAAATGAAGAGGGTGAAGTGTCAAGGTTAGAAGCAAGGAAACTTGATAGAGGAGAAATAATCCAAGTGAAAAATGATGGTGATTTGTACCTAAGTTCACAACTCTTAAGACAGCAAAAAGTAATCTTATATATTTGTAACATTTCAAATTAAAACTTTCAAGACTTTGATTAATAGAGACTCAGATATCAAGATAACATTAGCCAAATTTTCTACATTTCGAATTTTAAAATTTATTTTTTCGCTGAGCAAGGTGGCGTATGCCTGTAATCCTAGCAGTTGGGAGGCTGAGGAAGGGGGATCCATTGCGATTTTGAGACCAGCCTAGGGTACAAAGTGAGCTCAAGGTCAGCCTGAACTGCATAGTGAGGCCCTGTCTCAAAAAGGCTAAAAGAAAACCTTTTAGTCTTTCCCTTGATTATCAAAGTATTGTAATGCATGCTCATTGTACACAATTTAGAAAATACATGAAGGAGAATGTGTTGATCATTTTGTATCTTAGAATATTCAGGAAAAATACAGAGTATTATCAACAGACATCGAGTTACATATTTTCCTTAGTCTTTTATCATAAGAATTGAATCTTAAAAGCTTGTTCACCATAAACTGATTCTCTTTCCTACTAAAATCTTAGTTTCTATAGAGAAGAAATTGTGCTCATTTCTCTAGTAGAGTTTTGTTCCTATTAAGTGCTTAGTACTGTTGTGTTTGAATTAATTGTGCTAAGTACTATGTTGAACTCAGTGATTTTCAATTTAGTTAGGAAGGATACACCTGTAAAATAAGGCTTACTTTTCTTAAGTGAGCATACTAGAAATGAAGCTCACGTGACTACCGCTTTTCAAAGTTGCCTCAGGAAGAGGCCATGTACTTGTATTGGTGATAACTGTTGTTGAGGAGGTATCTGGAACTTAAGTCACTTTGAGTCATGCCATAAAATGAGCTTACTGGATTTGCTCATTAAAGTTTTTCTGTGTTCACTATAGTTGGTCTGCAATGTAGAGATTTTGGAGTTAGGTGGCTTAGGGTCATACTGTTTGGGTTTAAATCTCACCTCCATCATGAGTTTCATGAATTTGGGCAAGTTTACTTTGTACTTCAGTTTCATTTCTAAAAGGTAAGTAATAAAGTGTATACTTTATAGAATTGTTGTAAATGGTAAATAAGTACATAAAATATTTAATACATTGTCCGGTATATAGTACATAATCTCTAAATGCTAAAATGCTTTTTATCTTTTTTTCATGGCCAACCTTGTCTAATTAATCTAAAACATAATCTATAACTCATGTTTCTGTAACTTGCTTACATACTTTCTTTACCAAATTGACATTTAGTATTTTCCACCTGAGGAAGTACAAAGATTTGTGATATTTCTGACATATATCTGAAGTTATTTCTAAAGCAGCTACTAAAAAAATCTTTTTTAAAACTAATAACAGTATCATTGAAGTAAACTTATAATTACAACAAGATGATTAGTTGGAAAAGGATAGCATTACTTTGAGTGAATAAATTGTAGCTTAGTTTTTGAAAAAATAAAAAAAAATTATGGAATCGTCTTATTGATTTCAAACGACTAGCAATAGGATCAGGCAAAAACCAAAAGTATCATGTGAGTGATGCGGGTACTGTTAAGTAGTAAATTCTCTAGTCCCTTTCTGTTGCTAAAGAAGAACGTCCAGATTTCTTGATAGGGCAAACAAAGTTCTTTACTGCTTTTCCATTTTCATATCCTGCTCCACCCCTGCACTTTATTTGAGATGTCATGTCTTTTTCATTTGTATTTATGTTTGGTGAATGGGTAGTCAGTAAATGTTGGTAGAATTAGTTAATATACTCTGAACTCTAGCCATGCTGATCTATTTATAGTTCTCCAAAACATGTCAAGTTTTTCTTTCTCTGCTTTTGCTTGTGCTGTTTTCTCTGTCTGGAATTATTTTTCCTTCTTTATTGCCTGATACATTCCTACCTATCTTTGAAACGTAAATGTCACCTTTCATAAAAAGCCTTTTCTTATCTCACCAGGCAGCTTGAAGTGATCCTTTATGTACAAGCCCACTTTCCCCCTATTTATACTTCTACTACAGAAACTCTTAGAGCTACTTCTTTCTTGTCTGGTTCCCCTATTGCACTGTGAGCCCAAGAAGGAAGGAACTTAACTTCATGAGTTTTTGTAGCTGATTAATGTATATAAGTTACTAAATGTGTGGCTAGTAGAGTCACTTAAATGAATACTTGAAAGGTCATTTAAAGTAAATTATTTTGAATTGAGGGCAGAGAGGAGCCTGTGGAAGAGGCCTTGAGTTACTAGATATTCAGATATAGTAGGGGGGGAAATAGATATAAGACCTTTTAGATAGGAGGAAAGGTAAAAATCAAAGTATGTCATATAATGTGTTTTAGGTGTGCACATGAACTTGGCTGCCTTACAGGCGGAAAGTAAGATCATGACTAAAGATCGGCAATAGGGCAGTAAAGGATTTTGAAAATCAGGTCAAGGTATTTGACTTTTTATTCTATTTATGATTCTACAAGTGATGGGGATGTGAGGTTTGCAGGTTTTGTTCCTGTTTTTGTTTTAGCCTGAACAGTGTCTTAATGAAGGTGATGCTGTGGGAACATTTATTAGGCTGGGATGTGGGATAGATTTGAAGTAGGCAAAAGTGGTGACAGAATTGGCATTGTTTCCTGACTTGTTTGATCAAAGAAGAGACTATTATTTGTATTAAATATTGAGGTACATGTCAATTACTACTTACTAGATAAGGCAGTTGCATTCAGAAAGTACTTCCAAATCTTACATCTTTACTTTTTGAGACAAGGTCTTGATATATTCCTGGACTGGCTGCAGCTCTTGATTCTTCAACCTCAGCATTTTGACTTTATGATCGAGTGCTACCATGTCTGCCATAAGGTTATCGTTATAAATGCCACTTGTCCCTGGACTGTCAGTTTACAGAAGAGGAGGTTAATAGAGAATTCCAGTTGTTGGGAAATATGATAAACCAACTTTTCTGCACTTTTTGTTTGTTTAGGTATAGGTCCCCAGTCATTAGTTTACAATCATGTAAAAATTTAAATTATGTATAAATTATCAATTTATCTTCTGTGTCCATGCTGGAAGGAACTTTTTTCAACTTTATCATTGAACTCAAGCTCTGGTATTTAGCACTTCAGTTTGAATAATTTAGCAACCTTTTTTTCTGTATTCTAAAACCATATGAGATTGAGACTAGTGGATAAATATTTAAACTTATGAAAACAGGCTGAAAAAAAAACAGGCTGAAGGTAGATGCACATATTTGATACCTTTAGAGTTCTTTAAAATACATTTTGTTTTTTGTTTTTTTGGTTGTCAGCTTTTTGCTGGGGCATGGTGGGGAATGAGACAGGAGGCTCTCAAGTTTGTGCCCTCCCTGGAGAATTTAACAGCTTTTCAAGTCCCTGTCTCAAAATTAAAAATGTAAAAGAGGGCTGAGGATACAGTTCAACACAAAGGCCTTGGCTCAGTCCATGGAGTACACTGACTAGATTAGCATGGCTGTGTGTGTGGCTGAGTAGAGTTACTGAAGACCTACTCTGGATATTAAGTGACACCACCCAACAGGCTTGTAGCCTGACTGGAATACAGTAGGAAAGGGAGGCTCCCTGCTTAGTGCCTCCAGCTTGCCAGGCAATGAACTGTTGTCTTGTATGATGCCCCCTCTGCCCAACTACTTTGCCTTGGCAACAAATGGCCATAGACTGAACCCACTACAAACCAAGCCAAAATTAACCTTTCCTCCTTTAACTTGAAAGTGTCAGGTATTGTCAGAGAGGAGGAAAGTAAGACAGACATTAAATTTATTTAGTTTAGTTTTGAATAGTTCTGTGTTTTTTCTATTTATAAGTGATTGTTTTTCTTCGAGACAGGGTCTTACACTGTATTTCAGGCAAGCCTTGAACTCATGGCAATCCTGTCTCAGCCTCCCAAGAGCTGGGATTAAAGGCATACACAACCACACCTGGCTATGTAATAAGCTTTTTAATAGTGATTAGAAATGTTAGGACTACCAAAAATTGCTTCTATTCTAATTTATCTTACTATATGAAAGAATATGTAGTTGATACTATAGAGGACAGGTACTAATGATAAGCTAACATTTAGGATGAAGTTAAATTTTTCAGTCTTCTCTACCTATAACATCCAAGGCATTGGTTTGCTTTTGGCTTGTAGAAGCAGAAGAGGTTGTTACATGTGAAGTTCTGTCTATGGAGAGCAGTTGAAAAATACAGTCATCCTACTGGCTTCTGTAGATTCAGTCAGCTGCATATAGGGAGATTTGGGGGAGAAATTGCCTGTCTACTGAATATGTTATTATTTCTCCCCTTATTATTCCCTAAACAATAAAGTATAACAGGTATTTATACAGTATTTATGTCTTAAGAATTCTAAATAACCTATAGGTAATTTAAACACTTGAGAGGATGGTCTTTGGTTGTATGAAAAATACTATCTATGTATTTGGGACTTTAGCATCTACAGATTTTGGTGCGGGCATCTCCTGCCACACTCGACTAGAAAACGTATTTTGTACTCAAATCCAGGTTTGAAAACTTTGTTATAAGAGTTAAACATAGTTCTTTTCTGCAGCACTTCCTTAAATAAATATGTTATAAGGTGTCTTGGGAGTGCCCATAGAATTTCCCTAACACTTTTGCATTCACGTTGGCACATCTCTACTTTCCTGACCTTATCAGCCCCCAGAATACAAGATCTGTTGACAGAATTACTATGAACAGTTTTGGGAAATGCTGATGTCAGCAAATAAACTTACTAGATAAAATGGACACGAGTGGGATGTTTTTGGAAAATGCTTAATTTACTGAGATAGATGTGAAAACGTATAGCTCTCCCAGTTCTGGGATGTGTGGAAAACATGTCTGATCACAGATGACTGGGGGAAAAAATAGAGAAGCCAAAATTTAATGGAGTGATTTATGATGCACTATGAGAGCAAAAACAGCTAAATCTTGTTACTGTACTAGAGAGTAGAATGTCTCAAGAGGAGTCTTTTTTTTAATTTTAAAGAGAATAAAACAAAAGAGGGCAGAACAAAGCATATCAGAACAGAACAACATAAGCAACACAGCACTTTACAATAAGACAACTGGAAATTAACAGTAGCTATCAAAATATCTTTCTCTGCTATAGTTGAGCATAGTTTCAAATACGGTAATATCAAACATAACGAAATAGTATAAAACCATTTAAAATAATGAAAGAATTACAGGACAATCTGAACCGAATAACAGAGAATGATCAATGGCTACTATAATATCTCATTTTCAATAAAAAAATTTGTTTATACTATCACATATATTAAAATCCCAATAAGATACAACATGATAGAATGATGGTAATAGCAGAGTAGAAGCATGGTAGGACTTCTAAGCAAGACGATACTAAATCAGCAATGGCTGCCATAATGTTTTGTTTTCTTCAAAACAGCTGTTCATATCATCATGCATAATAAAGTCAAACAACACAGATTAAAAGCATTCCAGCTGATGAATGAAAACATTGAAAGGCTTCAAAGCAATGAAATGGGAAATAATGATTACCATAAAATCTTATATACTCTTACCAACTCTCATACTAGGAAGACTATACAGTATTTACACATATGAGTTTGGTTTATTTCGCTTATGAGTATGGTCACAAGTTGTGTCCATTTATTTATAAATATCTCAATGTGATCATTCTTTATAGCTGAGTAGTACTCCATTGTATAAAAATGTCACTTTTTTATCCATTCCTCAGTTGATGGGCACTTAGGTTGTTTCCAAGATCTGACTATTACAAATTGTGCTGCTATAAACATGGGTGCACATATATCACTGTGGTATGATGTTTTCAGTTCTTCTGGGAATATGCATAGAAGTTGGAACAGCTGGGTCAAATGGGACTTCCAAACCCAGCTTTTTGAGGAATCTCGAGAATGACCTCCACAGTGGTTGCATCAAGAGGAGTCTTTTAAAGTGTGAAGTTTATTTAGGGTACGTATTAGGACTTTAGTGGAGTTTCTCCCTACTTTGTCATGGGAATGCAGTCTGAGAATGTATTTCAATTAGACCTGTCAGTTACCTTTTAATTTTGAACTAGTAGAATAGTTAGGGTAGTTGTTTCAATTATCCCTTAGCTCTTTAGAACTTGCTCTTCTATCTTTCTAACATTGGTTTTCTAGTGTTTTTCTAATGCATTCCTTTAAGTGATTATCACAAGATCACAAAAATAAACAGTTACCAGTTGCTTATAAAGAACTGTATTTCCAGCAGCAGAGCTATGTGGCTGTCATGGTTTATGTCAGTGCTCCCCCCTCTCCCCCCAAGTCTCATGCAGTTATGGCTGCAGCTGAATGTAACATTTGTGATTGGTTTGTTGTCTAGCACTCGGATTGGTGGTGTGTGTGCTACACCTGCCTGGGGATGGAGCCAATATACACTGTAAGGGCGGGAAGAAGGCTTGCCTCTCTCTTCTCAGTTGGCGCCTTGCTGTTTGTGGTGGCCATGAACTGTAGTCCCACCATCCTGCCTTATAGCCAGCTCATTATGGACTGAAATCTCCAAGAACTGTAAGAAATAAACCTTTCCTTCCCTAATTTTGGGCATCAGGGATTTTGTCTCAGCAACAAGAGAAAAGTAACTAAGACTGGCTTTAACGGATGACTAAAGGTTCCTTTATCTGGCATATGCTGTCTCTTTTTGTTGGGGGGGGTGTTCTCGCTATGTATTTCAGGGTTGCCTTAAACTCATTACGTAGCCCAAGCTGACCTCAAACTCACAGCATTCCTGCTGCATCAGCCTCCCTAGTGCTGGGATTAGAGGCATGTACCACTATACCTGGCCACTGCCTTTTGATAATACAAATTCTGTTCTTCTCTCTGTCTTTGTTCTAGTTCCCCTTTCCTCCCTCCTTCCCTTTCTTCCTCTTTTTCCTCCCTCCTTCCCCCTTTCTTCTATCTCTATTTCCTTCATTCCTTTTCTCCCTCCCTATTCCCCTCCCTTCTTTCCTTCCCTCCTTTCTTCCTTCCTTTTTTTTTTTTTTTTTTTAAATTTTTTCTTCAAATAAGAGTCTCACTAGTAGTTCAGGCTGGCCTTGAGTTCACTAAATAGCACAAGCTCACCTTGAACTTGTGGCAGTCTTCCTGCCTCTGTGTGCGTCACCATGCTTGGGCATATTCCTTTTTTAGCTACAAGAGATAAATAGTCGGACATATGTTAGAAAAGTAATAATACAGAAAACAAACATTGAAGACATGCCATTAATCAGGTTAGACTAAATCCAACTTCATAGACTTTCTAATACTCTAGAAATAACAATTGGTGTTCTAAACTGACTTAAGATACTGGTGGGTTTCATTGCTGCTCCAAACATTAAATAATACACAAGTTTCTTCTAGCATAACTGTTCAAATCTGAATCATGTAGGACTGATTTGATAGCCCATGAGCTCGTGAGCATTTTTCTTTTCAATACTCTAGTTTTTGCTTGTCAAAGACTAAGATAGTACTCAAGTATCTGTCACCACAGTCTCCATCCGACAGCAGAAGAGAAATGTAGTGCTCTTTGTCTTTTAAGGGTACATGCCTTAAGTGATACATACCTTTCTGCTCATACTTCATTTGATAGAAACTTAATCAGAGAGGGAGGCTGGACATGGGATTTCACAGACTACATTTATGAAAATTGATCATGTAATGAACCATAGGGAGCATTCAGAAAAGTTACATATAGACATGTGCTGCTGAAACTCTATTGTGTTAAGAGAACACACACTTACACGCTGTATACGTATATAAATTATATACAGAGAATGTGTGAGTGTATGTAAAGATAGTTGATAGTTATGCTTTTCCAAGTAGTGAAGTGCTTTCTGAGGTATCACAAGAATAAATAGTGTGTAGTACAACTTCAGTTAAATACACTGTATTCTTTCTGTAAGGGAACAACTTGTGACTTCTAAGGTTTTAATATGTGAAGCTTCATCTCTGGGATGCATGGGAAACTTGACTTAAGCATATGTTGAATATCTTAATTTGTGATATATATGTATACATGGAAATAAAATGAAAGGTAAGATTTTATATGCAAATATTTGGTGTGTAGACCATCAAAATAAATATAATGTAAAATCAAGTTATTTTTAAATGAATACTTTTTTAATAAGACTATATATGTATATATTCAAACACATTCATTTTTATAGACCCCTTCCGCATATTTTTTATATGTTAACTGCATGCATACAATTGGCAGTTCTATTTTGTGGAATATTTTTATACTCAGTTTCAATTAAAACAAATTTAGAAGGAACTTTTAACTGCAATTTAAAATAATATTTTACAGTTGGGAAGTTTTACAGTTTTAACAAGCACTTTTTCATGTATATGATATTGATAGATTTGTTTGTTTTTAGTGACACATTTATTTAGTTGTTTAGTTGATTAGTTTAGTTGGTTGGTTTGGTTAATTGGTTTTTTAGTTGGTTGGTTGGTTTTTGAGACAGACTCTTGCTGTGTAGTTTCGACTGGCCTTGAACTCATTGTGTAGCTTAAACTCACAGTCATCTTCTTAGCCTCAAACTCTGTGATCATCCTACTTTAGTCTCCATGTTCTGGGATTGCACCACCACACCTGGCTTGATATTTACATTAAAATATTTATACAACTTTTTCTTTTTCTGCTGTATACATTTTTCTGGACTATTTTAATACCGAATTTATTGAAACATTGTAGACATCATGAGATTAATACAAGTTACCTTTGGTCTCTGCAATTATAAGAGGTGCTCCAAGTGGTGACCATTAGCTTCCACACATGTATTTGTATGAGAAACTGTTTTTTGGCAAACTGTATAGCTACATTTCATGTATTTTTGCATACATTTTCAGCTCTAGGCAAAAAGGTTTAAAATCTAAAATGTTTCCCCCAAAATGTCACATGTTCAGAGATGGGGATTTTAGAAGATGATTGGACTCTGGAGTTACTATACTGATAAATGGATTCATCTACTCAGTTCATAGCTGGCTATGTTGTTAGATGGGGTCTGGTTGGAGTAGGTGGGTCACTGGGTGCGTGACCTCCAAAGGTAGAGTCTTACTCTATACCTTCTTCTTCTGGCTTTCTTGACTTTTCTCTGTTTCCTGCCTGCTGTGGTTGAGCAGCTTTCCTTACTCTTTCTGCCTCATAGCCAGCCAAATATTGACCAAAACATAAGGAACTACTAGTCAAAATAAATCTTTTCTTGTTTAAGTTGTATGTGTCAGATACTTGGTCCAGCAATATACAAGTTTTAAAGTTCTCTTTTGGATTTTTTTTTTTTTTTTTTTTTTTTTTTTTTTTTTTTTTTTTTTTTTTTTTTTTTTTTTTGTAAATTAGAGGCTCTACATCTACCTATGTGGCCCAGGCTGGCCTCAAGTTCCTGGATTCCAGCCACCCTCTTGTCTTAGTTTCCTGAGTAGCTGAGACTAAGGTACCTAATGTTGTACTGGTGATTTTAATTTTACTGTTGTTTGCTTTGTGAAAAATGTTTATATTTTGTTGATTTTTATGGAGTACATATCAAGTTTTTTGTTGTTGTTGTTGTTGTGCTTTGTTTTCTTTTTCAGTGCTAGGGATTTGAACCCAAAACCTTTCACTTATTGGGTTAGTGCTTGCCATTGAACTATGTCCTCACGCTGTTGAAGTATCTTATTGTGGCTTCTGACCAGTTCTTACGAATGTTTTATATAAACACAAAAAGATGTATTATTGGTTGTCATGTCATACATATTATACATTATCAGACTTTCAAAAGGATATTTTTCAAATCTTTGTTCTTTTTATATTACAACATTTTGCAAAGGTATGTTAGAAACGTCCAGTTAGAATTGATGATCTGTTGCTTCTGCAACAAAACTTTCAGTTTTTGCTTACATACATAGAGGCTGCATATATATCTATACATATTCACTTTACCTTTTAACCAGCATAGAGTATCTACATTTATCTCTTGTTCCCTGCTCCTTTAAATTTTAATTCTTTTGATATGACAGTGGTTATCTTTTGGTTCATACATTTTGAATAGCTTTTTTGTTCATTTCCTAGTTTTATTGAATCTTGATTTTGCATTAACTCTAAGAATGTATCTTGAGTGTAATCTATTTATATTTAATATGATTAGAATTGTGTCCCTTCATTGTCTAAATTTAATCTCGATGTGTTTTCTTCTTCTTGCCCAATAAGTATGAAGAACTTTAGCATATTTTCCCTTTGGCATCTTTGCCTTCTTAGTGTAGGGTGATAAGAATTTTAAAAATTTTTATTTAATTTTGTGTGTAGAGAGGGTACTGGTGCTTGACTGCAGAACTTCATGCATGATAAGTAAGCTCTTTACCAGTGAGGTATAGCTACAACCCTGTGATGTTTGTTTGTTTTTACTTTTTCTTTTTTTCCCTTTTTTATTAGTAAGTTATCATATATATTATCATATATAATGATAACATTCATCATAGGGAATTTCTACATATATGTGATATATCTTGCTGCTGCTTTTTTTCCCATTCCCCACCCCTTTCTCTGTAGTCCCTCTTCCTTCCCCTCCTTATTTTCAAAAATTTTGTTTGCATTTTTTCTTCTACTTATTTTTTTCTGGCCCCCTCTGTCCTTTCCACCTGCCTTCTTTCTTATCCCCCTTCTCATTTGAACATGTTCTTTTTATTTCTCAATATCTGTTTACACATTGTTTCCCACACCAGATAAACACTGGCATTTAAGCATGTGTGTCTGTTCACTTAAGGGTCTTAAGAGTATTAAAAGCGTTTAGTATTCTGTTCTTGTGAATTTCTGAAATCTTGATTATTATATGCCTTGGTATAATTTTTTTATCATGGCTAATGGGCATTCGCTATGCCTCACTTATCTGTAGGTCAAATTCTTTTGCTTTGCTTGGGAGGTTTTCTGTAAATAGATTTTTTTTTTAATGTCATTTGTGCTGTCTCCTGCTTTTCCTTTGACTCTGATCAATCTTATCTTATTCTTTGCATCAGCTAGCAGCTGCTGGATTGATTTTTCATGGTCCCTTGCTTTTTTTTTTTTTTTTTCGTACTGGGGATCAAACTCACAACCTCACGCTTGCCAGGCAGGCACTTATGCCGCTGAGCTAAATCCCCAGCCCTCTCTTGCTAAAATCCCCAGCCTTCCCTTGCTATTTCTAAGATTTTTTTTTTCCCATGATCACTGACTGTAGGCCTATCATATGTGTCTGATATTCTTGTCTTATATTGCCTCATTCTGATGTGTATAGTTTCAATGGACCTTTTAATCTCCTAGGTTCCTGTTTTGAATCTGTTTCATGGAGTCTGTTTCTTTCCTATGTTCGACATTCATGGCTTCCATCATTTTCCTAAGCTCTAGTTTTTTATCTGTATCTGCTCCAGAGTCAGAAACCATGTCTTTCATTATGGTCACCATCTCTGTAATTATCTGAGGTATTATTTCTGATTATTTTTTTCCTGAAGCCTCATTCATCTGCTTTGTTACTTTCGCTGTTGCCACTTCAGAGCTCAGGTAAGTAGCTTTTGGATTGTACCTCCTCATTGCCCTTGAGTTTGCCTTTGGTAAACTGGAAGTCTGAAGTTGCATGTTGCTACAATGTCTTTTCATTTTCTGTTCTTTTTCTTTTAGTTTAATCCTTGGTTGATGCTTATAAATTGCCTAGGGCAGGTAGCTTTATTGTTAGTATTTATCTTCCAGGGGTAGCTAGCTTTTGGGCTTTGAGTCTGTTGCAAAATCCCATCTCTTCATTTTATTGGGAATGAGAAGTTGCTGCCTCTTTGACCTAGCCCCCGTGGGTCTTTGGCACAGGCCTATAGTGTTATTTATGACCTTCAGGCAGTCTCAGGCTTGGCATACCAGAGCAATTATGTCACCTCCGCTACCATAGCACAATCAGCAATAACGGTAGCATCAAACACAGCCTAGAAAATGGCACACTGTGGAAACTATTAATTAGCCACCTTTTCCCATATGAACTAGAACCAGAAAATTGTATACAATAAATATATGCTCAATGTGGCAATTTCACCCTTGTGGAGAAAATTTAAAAGGGGTTGGGGGGAATATGGAGAAATAGAAGAGGAAGAAATTAAAACAAAGCTGGCCAGGTGTGGTGGTGCATGCATTTAATCCCAGCACCCAGGAGGCAGAGGCAGGAGGACCACTGTGAGTTCAAGGCCAGCCTGAACTATATAGCAAGATTCTGTCGCGCAAAAATAAATAAATAAATAAATAAATAAATAAATAAATAAATAAATTTTAAAAAGTAAAACAAGACTGGAGGACAAAGGAAGATTACATAAACTTTGGGAAACTGATGAAGATAGGAGGGAAGGAGAGAAGGAATAATTAGAACAACAACAAAAAAATGAGAAACAATGTTCACACTCATAAGAATGAGAAAAATCAAGAAGAAAGAAAACAAAAAAAGAAGAAAAATAAACATCCACTTCAGTGCATATCTCTGTATCACTGGCAGGCAGAGTGGGCAAATGGAGTCCAGGTCCTTGTTGATTAATCCCAGTAAGTCTGCATCTTTAGTTCTACTGAAGTTCAGACTGGTTTCTGGCTGTGAGGCCGGAACCGATTTGTTCAGCCTGCAACACTGTGTGTGTGCCTCCTGCCAGCCTCAGCTTGGCTGTCTATCAGTGTGACCGAAGCTTCTTGGCCTCATGCTGATTTGAACTCACTTTTGCTTCACCCTGACACTGAGAACAACTAGATGAAACCAACCTACAGCTACTCTGAGTTTTAATCTTAGTTGTCCCCTGTCCATGATGGCTACCCGCCAGTTGCCCTCTTCTAGAAGGCAGCTGAAGAACACACTAGCCACTGCAGTCCCCTGCTTCATTCCACTAATGTGTTTACTGTGGAGGCCTTTCGGATTGCCAGTAGTCACTGAGCCTCTGCAGGTTTGAACAACCCATCCCACACAGTGAGGGCTCAGAGACAAAGCACCTCTTGGCACCGCCTGCATCATTGAGGTCTCTCCCTTTGGTCTCCACATGGGTTTTAATTCTCGCTTCAGACCCTTGCACTTCTCTCCATCTTTCCTTTCTCATATTGCTATGTTCCAGTGTCTAGACACAAAATCTCAGAGAGGCTGTTTTTGTGCTGTTCATCTTCGATCATTTTCCTGAAAGTCCTTAGGCATTTTATTTTATTTTGATTTTTTTTTTTATTTTGGAGACAGTATCTAAGAATCTTTTCTTCTTAGCACTTTCATCCTTTTGAACCTCAGATTTCAAATGCAGAATTCAGTGAAATTCTTGGTTAGTAAAAAAAATTTCCCTCTTTATTTTCTTTGCATATGGAATGCCTATTAGATAGATATTAACATATTACTTTTCTCATATATTGCTTAAAGTTGGTTTATTAGTGTTCATCTTTTTATCCTTTTCTCATACTCTGAAACATTTCCAGAATTCAGCTTTAAATATTACTAAATTGCTTTTCAGCTCTATCAGTTCTATCATTCAGACCATTATAAAATGCTTTAATAGTTAGATATACTGACCCCCCCCATATATTTATGTATATTTATAGTCATTATCTATTGTTTACTTATTGTAGCTCCATATTTCTAATATTTTCCCTTGTCTGTCTAAGGCTACTTATTTTGACTATTTAAGGTTCTTTTCTTGAAATTTCTGCATCTTGGGGGCTGGGGATTTAGCTCAGTGGCTTAAGCGCCTGCCTGGCAAGCGCAAGGTCATGAGTTCGATCCCCGGTACCAAAAAAAAAAAAAGAAATTTCTGCATCTTTGATTAGGTTATTTCTCATGTATTTAAGTATGTGTATGTGTGTGTGTTTTCCTCCTTCATATTAATACTTATCAAGTGTTTCTCTTTCTGTCTGTGTTTCTGTTTCTGTTTGAGATGTTGATACATCTAGAGAATGAGAGATGGACATATACTGAGATCAGCTATCCTTTGGCTGTTTATCTGCATGTGTCTCCTGTTTCTTAGGGACACTTCTCTGTAGGTACTTCTGTTATATCACTTTTGTTTAATCCTGACATCTGGCTGTTAATGCTGATTTTTACACTAAGGTATTAATTGCACAGAAAATAATGTATATATAAAAATACAGCATAATGACCAGAATTCCTAAACTTATCTTTTTCTACTCATTAGGGAACACTGGCTTTCATGTGCTCTGTGCATCCTATATCCATGTCTTAAGGATTTCTGAACAAGATTCTGAAATACAGCAATAGTATAATGTTACCTCTAGAGTAAGTTTTGCAGGAAGGAGCCAACAGCCAGCAGATGGTGCTGGTCTTTTACCTTTTCAGGAACTAAAATCTGTATTCAAGAGGTTTAATGGCTATAAATGATTATCAAATTGCTTTCAAATTCTGAGAACATCATAGAGTATTAATTAGAATGTTTTTATTAAAAGATAAGACAAAAACATATATTGTTAACAATTGTTTTTCCTCATTCATAAAATTAAGCTGTTCTGATTATATTATACTTTAAAAATCTTTTATGACAGGACTATAATTGACTGGGTTTGTTTGCTTGTTTTTTTTTTGAGACAGGGTTTCTCTGTGTAGTCCAGGCTGGCTTTGAACTTGTCATCAACCTGCCCCAGCCTCCTGAAATGGGACATAACTGACTTAAAATATTGTGATCTATAAGAGCCATTGTTCATTGAAGATTGTTTTATGTGTGCAACATTAGGACAAGACCTGGATGACTTCTCTAATGAGAAGTTTTAAATTAATAGATTTATAATAAGTGTGGATTTTTGTTGGCTCTTTCTTCCAATAGTGCATATTAATTTTATAGAATATTGAGTTTTATTGTGTTTTCATACAACTATATAATGTACTTTGTTTTTATCTACCTATTTTCCTTCCTTACTGCCCTTACCACTCCCTCTCGTCCTTTTCCTATTCTCCAGTAGTCTTTTTAGTTTTATATCATTTCTGCTTCCCCCATTTCCACGTATTAGGGAAAACTTGTGCTACTTATCTTTCTGAATTTGGTTTATTTTCCTTAACCTGATGATCTCTAGTTCTACCCATTTTTCTTGCAAATGACATGATTTTTTTGTGGCTGCTTAATATTCTTTTGTGTATATATACATTTTATTTATCCATTCTTCTGTTGGTGAGTGCCTGGGCTAGTTCCATATCTTGGCTATTGTGAATTGTGCCACAGTAAACATATGTGTGAAAGTATCAAATAGTGTGCTGACTTTAACTTTTCCAGGTATATACTAAAGACTGGAAATATACTAAAGAACCTCCATACTGATTTGCATCATGTTTATACCAATGTACATTCTCACCAGAAGTACAAAGGGATTCCAACCTCCACTATCCCCAATTCTTACTAGCATTTGATGCTTTTTGTTTTTTGTATTGACAGTAGCTATTCTGACTGGAATGAGATGGAATCATTTTTTATTCAATTATTATTTTTCATCTTTTTGAGATAAGGTCTCACAGCAGTTCAGGTTGGCCTGGAACTCAATTTTGTAGCCCAGGCTTGCCTCAAACTCTCAGCAATCCTCCAGCCTCAGCCTCTGGAGTGCTGGGGGGATTTACAGGC
Source organism: Dolichotis patagonum (assembly GCA_004027295.1). Lineage (NCBI taxonomy): Eukaryota > Metazoa > Chordata > Mammalia > Rodentia > Caviidae > Dolichotis > Dolichotis patagonum. The sequence continues at coordinate 16,552 of PVJX010018174.1, forward strand.
ATACGCCACCACGCCTGGCATTATTTGTATTATTTTAAGACGTGTTCAATTCATTTGCCTCGTTTTGATTGGACTATTTAGTTTTCGGAGTTGGGTTTTTTTGGTTTTTCTGAGCCAGGACTATTTAGTTTTCGGAGTTGGGTTTTTTGGTTTTTCTGAGCCAGGGTCTTCTCTATGTAGTTTAGACTACTTTGGACTCTCATTGTAGTCCCGAAATTTGCAGTGATCCTCCTGCCTTACCTTCCTAAGTGCTGAGATCACTGGTGTGTGCCACCACATTTGGCTGTTGTTTTTTGTTGGTTTTGTTTATTTGTTGGTTTTTATTTGTTGAAGTAGGGCCTCTCTTGAGTTGTTCAGGCTGGCCTTGAACTCACAAATGTCAAGGCTCAGCCTTATGACTGCATGAGTATGCCATGACCAGCTTTCAATTCTTCATATATTTTGAGTATTCTTTGTCAGAAGTGTAGCTGACAGGAATTTTTTTCATTGTGTAGGGTGTTGCTTCACTTTATTGTTTTCTTTGTGGTACAGACTGTTTAATTTGATGCAATCATATTTGTCAGTTCTTGCTGTCATTTTCTGACCTGTTGGAATTGCCTGTCCCATATGTTGAAATGTGAACCCTGTGTTTTCTTCTGGAAATTTCAAATTTTCACACTTTATATTTAGGTCCTTGATCCATTTTGAGTTGACGTAGGTTGGGACCCAGTTTCAGTTCTTGACATAACAGATAACCAGTTTTCCCAGGATCATGTGTTAAAGAGGCTGTCTTGTCCAGTGTAATGTTTTCGACCCTTTTGCCAAGACTCAGATGGTTGTAGCTGTGCAGATTTATCTCTGTGACTTGTATAATAGTTCATGTTTGTATCTTTTTATGCCTTTTTAAAAATTTTTGGTTACTATGGCTCTATAGTGTATTTTGAAATCAAGTATTGTGATACTTCCAACATTGATCTTGCTCAAGATAGTTTTGTTTATTCTAGGTTTTCTGTGTTTCCATATGAATTTTAGGATTGTGTTAACCTAGTTCTGTGAAGAATGTAATTGGTATTATGATGAGAATTATGTTGAAACTGTAGGTTACTTTTGGTAACATGGCAATTTTAACTAGCCTGGGAGGTCTAATGTCTTTAGTTTCCTCCTTCAGTGTTTGGTAAATTTCATTGTAGAGGTCTTTTTTCATTGTCTCTACAGTGGTTAGGTTTGGTTAGGTTTAATTCTTAGGGTTGGTTTGTTTTTTGTTTAAGTTATTGTGCCTAAAATGGTTTTCCTGATTACTTTCTCAGAGTTGTTTGTGTGTAGAAAAGATATTGATGTTTGAGTCCTATTACTTTGTTGAATTTATCAGATCTAGAAGTCTTTTGGTAGAATATTTAGAGTCTTTTAGGTATATGATCATATTAGTTATGTATGTAGATAGTTTGACTTCTTTCCTCTTTGTAAATTGTTTGTTTGTTTTTGAGGTACTAGAGATTGAACTCAGAACCTCAAACATGCTAGGCAGGTTCTATACCACTGAGCTACATCCCCAGGCCATGTTTGTATTCCTTTTATCTTTTTCTTGCCTAATTTCTCCAGCTAAAATTTCAAGTATGATGTTGAATAGGAGTGTTGAGAGTGAATGCCCTTATTCTGTTGCTGATTTTAGAAGAAATACTGTCATATATAGCCTTAATTGTTGAAGTATGTTTTTTCCATACCTATTTTCTTCAGGTTTTTAACATGAAGTGGTGTTGATTTTTCTCAGAGGCTTTTTCTGTATCTGAATCATGTGATTCTTAACTTTCATTTTGTTTGTGTAATTTGTGAGAGTTGTTAACTTGTATATGTAGAACTATTTTTATATTCCTGAAATGAAATTGCAGATCTTTTAAATTGTGGTGTTTGTACTGCTCTGCTTCCTGACTGCAATGAATTAAACAGCTTTTCTTCTCCATACCCTTCTGTCATACCATTTCTGCTTTAGAGCTTGGTCATCCCCCAAATGGAGCCAAATTATACCTCTGTTCCTTTAAGTTCTAAGTGCTGGGTATTGTCTCTGGCAAGAGGAAAGCTGAGTGTGTAGTATTCACCAAAGATGTTGGTTTGTTTTTCTGTTGTGTCCTTATCTAGTTTCACCACTAGGGTGATATGACCTCATAGAATCAGTATTTTTTCCCTGTTTCATGGACTAGTTCCAGAATCATTGATATTCTTTAAAGGTCTTGTAACATTCAGTGGTGAATCTATCTGGTCCTGGGATTTTCTTTGTTAGGAAACTTTATTACTGCTTTAATTTCATTGCTTACTGTTGGTCTGTTTGGGCTTTTAAATATTCTTTTTGCTTAGTGTTGATAGGCCATATGTGCCTAGAAGTTAATCAATTTCTTCAGTTTACTGAGATAAAGGCTTTCAAAATAGTCTCTAATGATCTTTAGGGTGTTAGTGGTGTCAGTTGTAATCCCTGTTTTGTCTCATTGTATTATTTTGGGTCTTCTCTTTTGGTTAGTTTGGCTAAAGGTTTACAAATCTTGTTAATCTTTTCAAAGGACCAATTCCTTGCTTCATTGATCATTTGTATTGTTCTTTAGTCTGTTTCATAATATGAGCTCTCATCTTTTTTATTCCTTCTACAGAGTTTGTTTTGTTTTTGTCTGTTTTTCGTTTTTTCAGACAAAATATGTACAGTAGTTCAGGCTGGCCACCTATACTGAGCAACCCTCCTGCCTCAGCCTCCAGAGTGCTGGTATTACAGGTGTGTACCACAGTGGCTGGCTATTTTTTTTTTTCTAAGCTCTTGAGATGAATTAATAGGTTGTTTATTTGAGATCCCTCTGATTATTTTTTCAGTTAGGCACTTGACTTAGTTACTTTTCACTAGTCGCTGAGACAAAATACCAGATACCCAATGTTGGGAAAGGAAAGGTTTATTTCTTACAGTTTTTGGAGGTTTTAGGCCATACTCAGTTGGCTTCAAGGCAGGGTGGCATGGCGGGGCCGCAATTCATGGCGGCTGCGAACAGCAAGGCGGAAACCGGCAAGAGAATGACACACCTTCTTCCTGCCATTACATCACATCCTGGCTCCACCCCTAGGCCCGTGTAGCACTCACACCCCCAATCCAAGCCCTAGACAATGAAACAATCACAAATGCATAATGCAAAGGCATGAGGCTTGGGGGCCACTGACATAAACTATGACAGCACTCATAGCTATAAACTTCAAAAGTGTCTTTCTTGTCTGTATCAAGCAGATTCTGATATGTTGTGTTTCTATTTTAATTTGCTACTCAGAATTTTTAAATTTGTCCTTGACTTCTTCAGTGACCTGCTGATCATTCAACAGTTAATCTCCATGTATTTGTATAGTTTCTATAGTTCTCTTGTTTCTCAACTTTTATTTCATTATAATTTGGTAAAATATAAGAAGTTATTTTGGGCTGGGGATATAGCTCAGCAACATAGTGCCTGCCTCAGCAAGTGAGAGGTTGTAAGTTCAATTCCCGATACAACAAAAAAAAAAAAAGAAGGAAATTATTTCAACTTTTTGTATTTGTTAAGGATGATGGCTTGTGATCTCTATTGAGGAATGTTCCACGAGCTGCTAAAGAGAATTGTGTTATGTAGTTGTTAAATGGCAAATTCTGTAGATGTCTGTGAAGTCCATTTGATTTATGGTGTAGTTAAACTCTAATGTTTGTTTGCTTACCCCCTGTATCATTCAGTGGTCATGAGAGAATCAGATTTAATGCAAGATATATAAATAATTAAGGATTTACAAGATAGGTATGCAGTAGCCACCTGCAGAGTCAGGTGTGAAAGACTGCAGAAGAGCTTTCAGCATGCTGTAGTTCCAAAGGGTCCAGTCAGAAGTTGAAGGTCTAGGGCCGGGGATTTAGCTCAGTGGCTTAAGCGCCTGCCTGGCAAGCGTAAGGTCATGAGTTCGATCCCTGGTACCAAAAAAAAAAAAAAGAAGTTGAAGGTCTGGAGCTCACAGTAGTGTCCCCTGCAAGTCCGTATCAGGAGGCCTGGGATCTGTCATGGAAGTTGAAGGGTTTGCACTGGAAGGCTAGAAACCAGGAGAGGATGTCAAAGGTAAAGGTGAAGATAGGAGCTCTCCTAAGAAACAGCAGTGAAGCTTCCTTCTTTGTTTCCCCTCTATTCCATTCAGTCTACAAGCCTATTGGTTAGTGCCACTCATACGCTGGTACCACTCACACTCATATCTTTGACTTAAGTAAATCCCTTCAGCTATACCCAGAGCTATGTTAATCTCGGTTAGTTTGGTGTTTGTTTTTCTTTTTCTCTCAAACTGACGCAGTCAGTTAACTATTGTGCCTGCCCATAACCTGTTTATTGATGAGTGACCTCTCTCTATAAGTGTGACTGGTTTACTGCAGCCTAACTGTTCCTTTATATCAAGCAATGTTTGTTTCATGATATTGGGTGTGCTGATGTTTGGTACATACATACAGTATTTACATTTGTTATATTTTTTCCATGTGTTGTTCCTTTTGCCAATTTGTAATGACTTTACCTGTCTCTTTTGACAAATTTTGGCTTGAATTCCGCTTTGTCAGATAGAAGTTATTCCTGCTTTCTTTTAGATTCCACTTTTATGGAGCATCTTTTATCTTTTCACTTTCAGCCTATGTATTTCTTTACCTAGTGAAGTGCGGTTTTTTTTTTTTTTTAACAGGTAACAGAGTTGGACCTTTTTTTTTTTTAAATCCAGTTTGCCAGTATGTGTCTTTTAATTTCAGAATTAAGACCATTTACTTTCAGGGGTATTATTGAAAGGTATGTAGTAATTTCTGTCATTTTATTGTTTCTAATGTTTTATTCTTTCCTAATTATTATGTGCTTATCTATTCTTCCCTTTTCTTTAAGGAAGAGATACTTGGTTTAACTATCTTCTACAGTGCTTACAATTGTGGTCATGAATTTCTTTTGTTTTTGCATATCTTAGAAGGTCTTTATTTTTCCTTTAATTTTGAAGGATGGGTTTTCTGGATATAGTAATGTAAGTTGGAAGTACTGTCTTTTACGGGTTGGAATGCATTGTTCCATGCCCTCTTGGTTATCAGAGTTTGTGTTGAGAAATCGACAGTTATTCCTATGTGTTTACCTTTATAAGTGACTTGGAGTTTCTTTTTTGCAGTTTTCAGTAATCTTTGCTCATGCTGTACTAAGGGCATTTTTACTGTGGTATATTGAGTGATGATTCTTTGCTGATTATATACTCTTTGGGGGTTCTAAATCCTTTGTACAGACTAACATCTGTAGCTTTCTTTACACTTGGGAAATGTTCTGAATGTATTTTTCTGTCTTTAGTCTATCTTGGTGCCCTTTTCTATACTGAAAATTCATAGTCTTAATCTTTTAACCATATTTCATAGTTGTTGGATGTTCTGATCATAATTTATTTTTTTTGTTACTGTTGGATTGTGATAATTCATCAACCTTGTGTTTAAGCCCCAATATTGGGTCTTCTGTGTCATTCAATTTATTGTTGAAGATTTCCACCAAGCATTTGGTGTTCAGCTTTTTAAAAAACTTTTCTTCTTTTTTTTTTTTGGTACTGGGGATCGAACTCACGACCTCGCGCTTGCCAGGCAGGCGCTTAAGCCACTGAGCTAAATCCCCGTAAAAAACTTTTCTATTGGTACATATTTATCATACTGATCACTTTCATCATAGGGATTCTGTATCTGTACATAATATAGCTGAATTCTTGCCTTTGTTTCCCATTTCCTTCTCTTCCCTTCAATTTCCCATTCCTTTCCCTCTTCAATATCAAAAGCCCCATTTCTGTTTTTTCTCTCCATTCTTTTCCTTTTCCCTTCCTTTCCTCCACCTCCCTCCTTCCTTGTTCTCCCCTTCCCATTTGAACACGCTCTTCCTACCTCCCAATATCTATCCTCCATTGTGCTCCTCACTTACTCTTCTCACGGGGAAAACAATGTGATATTTAAACTTATATGTCTTAATTATTTCACTTAAGATTAAGATCTCAAGGTACATCTCTTTTTTTCCATGAATGACTCAACTTTATTCTTCATGTCAGAGTAGTATTCCATTATATATAAATACCACAATTTATCCATTCATCTTTTGATGGGCATATGGGCTGTTTTCCATGATGTAGCTATTATAGATTATGCTGCTATAAATTTGAGTATGCATGTATCACTGTGGTGTCACGGTTTTAACTTTTGGGAAGATACCAAGAAGAGGAATAGTAGGGTCTAATAGAACCTTTAGTTTTTTGAGGAATCTCCACCGTGATTTCCATAGTGATTGCATCGGTCTACACTCCCAACAGTGGAGAAGGATTCCTTTTTCCCTACATCGCTACCAACATTTGTTATGAATTGCCTGCTTGATAACAGTTACTCTTTCTAGAGTGAGATAGAATGTCAGTATTTTTAATTCACATTTCTGCAAAGACTAATGCTGTTGAGTATTTTTCATATATTTATTTGCTGTTTGTACTTCTTCATTTGAGAAGAGTGCCTATTTTTGATTTTTTTTTGAGTTATTTATATATTCCAGATGCCTATTTTTGGATTTTTTTTGAGTTATTTATATATTCCAGATGTAATTTCTTTGTTTCAGAAATGGCTGGTAAAAATTTTTCCCCATTGTGTGGGTTGCTTCTTTACTCTGTTGGTGGTTTCTTTTTGTGCATAAAAGCATTTTAATATAATGTAGTCCCAGTTACTGATTCTTTGTAATATTTCCTGTGCAATCAGGGTATTGTTCATGAAGTCTTTCTTTGCCTACACCATTGCCTATTTTCTCTTCTAGCAGATTATTTCTGTTTTTTTACATTTAGATCCTGGGTCCATTTCAAATGTAGGTTAGTGCATGGTAAGAGATATGGGTCTAGAGTAAGTTTTTGATGTGTGGAAACACAGGTCTCCCAGCACCATTTATTAAAGAGGCTGTCTTCCAGTTTGGTTTCTTTGTCAAAGATAAGGTAGTTGAGTGTGCTTGGAGTTTTTCTATCTTGCAGTCTGTTCCACTGATCCTCAGTTCTTTTTTTTCCCCCCAATACCATGCTGTTTTTATCATAGTAGTTTTGTGGTATAAGTTCAAATTGATTGTGATGCCCCCCGCCTTGCCCTTGTTGCCCAAATTGCTTTTGCTATTCTAGGTCTCTTCTGTTTCCATATGAATTTTAGAATTGTTTGCTCTCATTTTTTGAGGTATTTTATTAATATTTTGATTGTGGTTGCATTAAACCTGTATTATGTTTTTTGGAATATGGTCATTTTCACTATATTAGTTCTTCCAAGCCAAGAACAAGGGATATCTTTCCATTTCTGATACCCTCTTTGATCTTTTTTAGATTACTCTTAAGTTTCAATGTAAAAGTCTTTTACTGTCTTCATTCATTTTACTGTCTTTCATTTTCTTGGATGCTATTGTGAAAAGTGTTGTTCCCTTAATTTCTCTCTGAATAAGTTAGTTCTTCATTTATAAGGATGCTATTGATTTTGGGGTGTTGTTTGTATTTTGTTACACAGCTGAATTTGGTTATTAATTCTAGGTATCTTTTGGTAGAATTCTTGGGCTCTTCTATTTAGAGTATTGTGTCTTCTGGAAATAATGATAGTTTAACTTCTTTCTTTTCTATGCTTATTTCTTTTATTTCTTTCTCTTGTCTAATTGCTCTGGCTAGTGTTTCCAGACTTGTATTCAACAGTGGTGATAGTAGTGAGCATCCTTCTCTTCTTCTTGATTTTAGAGTGAGAGCTTTGAGTTTTTGTCCATTTAGTATGATGTTGGATACTGCTTTGTCACAGATGGCTTTTATCAGATTGAGATAAAGACCACCTATCCAATTTTCTCTATTGTTTTTATCAGGAATGGGTGTTGGATTGTTGTCAAGTGCTTTTTCTGCATCTACTGAGATGATCATGAGGTTTTTGCCATTAGTTCTGTTAATGTAGTGTATTCCATTTATTGATTTGTGTATGCTGAACCATCCCTGCAGTCCTCAGATGAATCCTTGTTTATGGTGTATAATTGTGATGATTTTTGCTGCATTCCGTTTGCCAGTATGTTACTGAGGATTTTTTACATCTATGTTTATTAGGGAGATTGGCCTGTAGTTCTTTTTTTAGTTGGATCCTTCTCTGGTTTTGGTATCAGGGTAATGCTTGCTTCCAGGAATGAGTTTGGGAGTATTACTTCTTTTCAAATTCATTAAAGAGTTTGAGAAGTAGTAGCATTAGTTCTTCTCTAAATTTCTTGTTGAATTCAGTAGTGAATCTTTCAGGGCTTGCACTTACTTTTCTTTCTTCGTAGGTGTTGTTTTTTTGTTTGGGGGTGTTTTTCTTTTGTTTATCATTTTGAGACGGTCTCACTATATCTTTATAGGTTTTTAATTACATTGTTAATTTCACTTACTGATACTGGCTTATTTAGAATTCTTATATCTTTTTCTGTTTTGGTAATTCATATGTGTAGAGAAATCTGTCCATCTCTTCTGAATTTTCTATGTTATTAGAGTAGAAGTTCTGAAAGTAGATCTTGATGATCTGGTGTGTGGATTTCTGTAGGATGCATTGTGATTTCACTGTTTTCATTTTTAATTGTTTTTCAGTTTTACTTTTTGAAAGAATGCATCAACTCTTTGATGCATTGATTCTTTGTATTGTTTACTTAGTCTCCATTGCGTTAATTTCTCCTCTCATCCTTGTCATTTCCTACCATGTATGAGCTTTGGCCCTAACTTGCTCTTCATTTTCTAGAAATTTGAGGTTCAACATTAGGTTATTTCAGTTTGCTCTTTTTCTGATGTGAGAATTCACCTCTATAAAGCGGTCATTGCTTTCATTGTGTCCCATAAGTTCTGGTATGTTGTATTGACATTATTTCATCTCCTAGATGTCAGTTTTAGTCTGTTTTGTGAAATCCAGTTCTTTTCTGTGTTGAGCATTTGTGGTTTCCGTGTTTTTCCTAAGTGCCTCTATTTTTTAATTTGTGTCTGACTCTAGATTCACTAATCATTTCCTTCATTATGTCATTGTCACTTTAACTATGTGTGTTTTGTTTTTGTCAAGAGACTTATTGATGATCTGCTATCACCATTTCGTAGAATTTAGCTGGAAAGTTTATTATTTCTTCCTTATCAATTTTGCATTGGGTAAGTTCAATACTATCAGTTGCCTCTTGTCTCTGTATCATTTCATTTAAGTATTTATTTTTGTGTTGAGGTTTGTAAATTGCTTATGATGGGTAGTTTTATTACTATATTGAGATCTCTTTAGGCAGTGGCTTTTTCAGGGATGTCTTTTAGATGTAGATGGCTTTTGGCTTTTGAGCTTTCCCAAGTTTCTGCCTCTTCAATTTATTAGGGATGAAAGGTTGCTGCCTGTTTGGCCTAGCACCCAGGATTTTGATACTGAACTCTAATATTATTTATGATCCCTTTGGCTATCTAGGAGTTGTGATTTAGGGAAGATCAACTGATCAAAATAACTGTGTCATCTTGGCTAAAGTAGTATAGTGAAAAATAACAGCATCAAGCACAGACTAGAAAATGACAAGTTGTGAAAAATAGTAATTTGCTCCTCTTTAATGACAGGTACAAGATTTACAGTTGTATAACAAAATCTAGGACAAATTAGAAAATTATACATAGTAAATACGCACTCAGTAGAACAATTTTATTCTAATGGTAGAAAATTTAAAAGAGATAAGAGGAAAAATAGGGAAATAAAAAGAAGAGAAAGAGGCAAGGCTTAAGGACAAAGGAAGGTTACCGAAATCTCTGGAAACTGGTAAAGAAGGCAGGAAGGAAAAAGGGGGAAAAAACAAGAATAAAACACAAGAAAAAGGAGAAAAAAAGGATTCACACTCAAGAATAAACAAAAACAATGAAAAAAAACCCCAAAACAAATCGAACAAAGGCAAGAGAGAGAGAGATTGATTGACTGACTTTATTTTAAGCCTTAGTTATTTTGTGGAGTCTAAAGTTTTGTTGTAGTGTCCAGTTGTGGACGTGACCCTGCAGTGGCTGATAGACAAAGAAGACAGACAGAGCCCATATTGGTGTTTGACAATCCCAGGAAGGCTGCAGTGGGATTAGGATGGGGTGCTGGATAATCCCAGCAAATTTTGAGTAGAATTAGAGGTGGTGCAGATTCTGCTACTTTCAAGTCCACATAAATTCATGCTGATTCTGGCCTGCGGTTGTTAGTTCCGGGCCTGAATCATTCAACCTACAACATTCTGGGGGTCTGTTGCTGTCCTGACCATGGCTTCTTTACCCTAGATGTTTCCCGTTTGCCCCTCGCTGAGTCACTGTGGGGTTTCAACACTGAGAGCCTTGAGATGAATCTAACCCGCCGCTGTTCCAAGTCCCAGGTTCTGTTGGCCCCTCTACAAAATGGCATCTGGCCAAGCATCCTCTCCAGGCAGTATGGCAGTTGCTTGAACTGGAGCCGTTCACCAGTTGTGGAGCACAGCATTCACTGCTCCATTTCACCAGTATGTTTCTCCTTGGGGGCCTCTGGAGTCACTTTTCCTCATGGTGTCTCTGTAGATTTGATCATCGCATGCCATGAGCAAGTAACTGGGAAGAAAGTACAGTGTGCTTTTTCTCCTCTGTTCTGCATTCCATCTGTCTCTTCCCTTTCTCTTTGGGTTCCAATTTTCCCTTTAGATCCTTTGTGGCTCCTAGGAAATCCATCTCCCTCCTTTTCTTCCCCAGGTTATTGTTTTCCGGTGTCTGGATTTTAGTTCATTTGTTGCTGCTTACTGCTCTGCCGTCTTCCTGGAAGTCTGGTTTGACTGACTGCGGTTTTTATTTACTTATTTCTATATTTTTTGTCTTTTTGAGACAGACTCTTACTAAGCAGTTCAGGCTAGCCTTGAGCTCACTTTGTAGCCCAGGCTGGTCTCGAACTTGCAACAATCCTTCTGCTTCAGCTTCCTGAGTACTGCTGGGATTACAGGAATGAGCTACCACACCTGGCTAGAGCTTTTTATTTTGAAGATTTTTGTTGTTGTTGTTGTTTTTTTTTTTTCAGAATATCTCTTTTTTAAATTGCTGTTTTATATTCTATATTGCCTTTCTTCATTCAAGTATTTATATTGTCTTTGAGGTAATTGATTGTTTTAAAGAGCAATCTTTTGCATTTGTTGGCTCATATATTTTATCCATTTTGATTTGTTTGGATCCAGTAACCAACATGTTACGAACCTTTAGAGATGTACTGTTACTTTGTTATTTGCATATTTCTATGTTGAGATTTGCACATGTGTTGGGATAGATATCTGTCTCTACCATTTTTATGTGAGTCTCCTTAATGAGCATTCTGTTTTTGCGGGTTTGATTTCCACTGGTGCCCAGAGGGAGAAAACAAACTGTAACTTGATAACACAAAGACAAATCAGATAGTAAAATACAGTAAAAACTAACTTTAAAAAAAACTTCAAGGGACAGGGAAAGAAAAAAAAATGGAAGATGTGAAATTATAAAAAGGAAGAAAGCTGCGCGTGGTAGGACACAGCTATAATTCTAGCATTCTTGAGAGGGTGAGCAGGAGGATCCCAACTTCAAGTCTAGCATGTGCAACTTAATGACTTAGGGAGACTTGGTTTTAAAATGTAAAGGGTGGATGTGTAAGTCAGAGGGAAGATCCTGGGTTCAAGGTCCAATACTTAGTTAGGGAGAGGAGGTGGAATGGAGATAAAATAAGAAGTTGATGAAGAAAAGAGGGATAGATAAAGGTATAATCAAGGAATTAAAAATATAAGTAAAGTTAGATGAAAGTAAGAGAAAACAACAAACGATGAAAAATGAGTCCAAAATGTTTTTGCTGATGAGTTGTTTGGATTGGTAGAGTCTCTTCACAAAACCCGTAGTATTGCAATCCACAAGCTGTGGAGTGAGTTGCACCTGAGATCTCTGGTATTTTTCTCCACATGCACCTCACTGTCCAGGGCTGCCTGAGTGCTGAGCCCTGCCCTGTCTTTCCTGCCTAGTGCCTTGTTCAATAGTGTGTGCCTCCCTTAGGGCTGAATTCATGTGATACTCTTTGTTATTTTAGGGTATCATGATACATGCCCACCACCATCCCCAGCCCCGGTCTCTCATGAGCTACTGTTATTTGGGTTTGTCTCCTTTCTTTTTCTTTTTTTTTTTTTTTTTTTTTTTCGGTACCAGGGATCGAACTCACGACTGCCTGCTTGCAAGGCAGGCGCTGGGTTTGTCTCCTTTCTGCACACCTAAAGCCACTGCTAGCCACAACTAACGTCTTGGTATGTTGACCAGTTAGGTGTCCTACTTATTCCAGAGGTGCCTTTTTCTGTGGACCCTGGGGCCTGATAAACATTGTAGCAGACAAGTACCCTGGGATAAACCAGAGAGTGAGAGAAGAGACTGTATTCTTTGTCTCAGGAGGCCACCTACAGGAGCCAAGCAATCCACTGGACATCATTCCAGAACTTTCAGATCAAGCTATCTCATAAAATCACAGGACAGCAGGTCTTCATTCTTACCTTGCCCTTCACAATCCTAGCTTTTCATTGTTTAAAATTATTGGGAGGTCTACAAATAACCCTCTTCCTATGACTGTCTTGGCTATTTCCTGTCCATTCACACTGTGTTATGGTTTCTGGAGACCCTAGAGTGTGGATATACTGGATCTAACCCCCAGTAGAAGTAAATCCTAAGCAATAAGCCCTCTCTCAATTTGGTTCATTGTTGTAGCATTCTAAGGTAAAGGCAAGTGCTACAACGGATTTTTTCTCCAAAACTAGCCTGTCATGCCAGAGGAGTCATTTTCAAACTCAACTTCCCCCCAGATTTACAGTAATGGTGGCTTTTTCCTGTAGCTAGATCTGCCAGTCTATTGTCACTAGAGCTGCTGGCCCCCTTTGGGCTTGCTTACCTTGTACTTCCGCAGAATGTGGACTCCTTTACACTTTTCTCTGCATTAATTTTCTGCTTCTTGGTGCCTTTTTAGTTTTTCTCTCACCTCTTTCTTCATTCTTACTACTCTCCATCTCTTTCTGTCCTCAAAATATAGTTTCTCCTTTCTAACACCAACTCTCAGAGTCATTTGAAGGATACCTGAATTTCACCATCTCCCTGGAAATTTTCAGGGCAGATCACTATTGGTTCTTTCAAACAAAAGTGTACTCATATAGTTTCATATGTAGTAAATTTCATTAATGTCATAAAATATTTTGCCTGTAGAAGGAGAAAATAATTGGAAGACAAAAGTTAGAGGCTGTTATTGAGAGAACTACGTTTTATAGAATTTGTAACTTTAGTTTTTGGTTTTGGGCTTCTTTTGGTAAGAATGTGCAGAACCACTTAGTTTTTAGATTAATATTTATACAATTGCAAACTGAATTGATCACACACACATACACAAACTACTGTGTGCTATGTCCTTTGCAATCAGTTTAAAACTAAAATCATTCCAGCTTCCTAAAGTAGTTGATGTCATCATTTTTCAACTAGGTTTTTGTTTTATTTAAAAGTAGTATAATTAATTATTTACATTTTTGTAGTAAACTTTGAAATCTTTACATTAAAGCCTAGTTTTCCTCACGTGCTTCCTGCACGTGGTTATACTTATTGGTAGAACTTGAAACAATGATTGTGTAAAACAGTATAGATTAGAAAATTGCTGACTACGTACAGGTAGTGTTTTTGCTTGACATTATTTAAGCAGCAAAACCATTTCTTCCTTGTTTTTTAGTTGAGTATAATTTTCCCTTTTTAGTGCTGCTGTGAATTTTGACAAATACAAAGTAAATACTATCAGAGTAAAGATAGGGAACACTTCCATCAACTCCTCAAATTCCCCTTTACCCTTTTTAAGCATATCTTCCTGTTCTGTCTTTGGCAGCTATTTTGTACTATAATTTTGCCTCTTAATCAGTGTCTGTAAAAGCTGCTAACTCTATATAACTTTTGAATCTTACATGTATTAGGGTAAAGCATCTGAGATTCATACATACTGCCTTTATTAGAGTTCATTTGTTTTTATTGCTGAGTAGCTATACCACAAAGTCTTCATTATTTTCTAGTTGAGGGACATTTTGGTTGTTTTTAGTTCAAAACATGATCAAAAATGCTATAAAAATGCATAGGTGAATTTTTGGTTGAGCAGAAATTTTCACTTCATTTAGGTAAATATTGGGGAATGAAATCATGGGTCATATCTTCAATATTAATTGCATAAGAAACTACCAAACTGCTTTTGAGAATGACTGAACCATTTTGTACCCTTACTACTTATGTATGAGAATTCTGTTGACCTTTAACGTTGTCAGTACTTGACACTGTATTTTATTTTAGCCATTCTATAAACTATATAATAATACAGTTACTAGTTTTGGGGATGGTGGAGTCTCTGTCTTAGAGGTAGTGTCTAGATTCTTTCTGTCCTAACCAAAGTATTGATCAAAACAAGTGCAAATAGTAGCAACGTTTTACATTTGTTAAAAATGGGAAAGTAAACATGCTCTGCAGCGTGAGTTTAGGCCAAATAAAAGTAGGAAAAGAAGTACATTGTACAGGGTTAGAGCAAACCATTGTGCAAGAGAGTACACAGTGGCAAAAAGCTCAGTGTCAAGTGTTTTTTGGTTTTTGATTTTTTTTAATCTCCCACCCCTGGAGGTCAGATCTAAGCCCCATTTACAGAAGTCTGTGTACAGGATTTGGGGAACTGTTTTACACATATGTCGTAATGTGGCTGTCCAAATCTTTTGCTAATTTCTTTATACCTTTTTTCTTACTATTGAATTTTGTGAGTTCTTTAAATATTCTGGATACGTCTGTCATCATGTATATTTTCAGATATTTTCTTATAAGCTGATTTATCTTTTCAGTCTCTTCAGTAAGCTTTATTACTACATAATTGATACACTAGAAATTGAATACAGTATATATACTGTTTGGTTGGTTTGACAAATGCATGAATCTTTGAAACTTACTACAATCATGATAATGAACATAGCCATAAACCTCAGCAACATTTTCCCCTTAGTGATCCTTCCCTCCTTGTCTGCATTCAACCAGTACTTTTTAGTTTTGTTTCTTTTAATAATAAATTAGTTTATATTTTCTAGAATTCCATGTGAATGAAATCATACTGTATATATTCTTTTATTTGCTTTGTAAATTAAAATTTGAGATTCATGTTGCATGTAATAAATCCTTTTTTATTGTTGAGTAAACTTCTGTTTTATGAATATCACGGTTTAATCATTCACTTTTTAAAATTTTTTAAAAATTTTTTTAGAGAAAAAAAGCAAAACAGAAAAAAGGGTAGAAATAATACAGAATTAAAAAAAACATTAAGAACTCACTACTTGACAAATTACATATTGTCTTCTTAGAAATAGTTGTTCATATTACAAAATAAAGGCATACAAAGTGAACAGTGAGGCTGTAAATAGTTCTGTTCAATAAAAACTTGGTAATATGGTTATCAATTCCACACACTTAAAACATACATGCAGTTATGTCCTTTAGCGCATTTTCTTTTCCTCCTTTTGCTTTTTAAGTACATTATCTGTTTAGTTATATCATGTTTCAGCTTGCTCAGTACCTTATTGATCTGTTTTTTGTTGTGATTTCCTTTTTAATCACCTTATATAATTCTGTTGTTTTGTTTTTGAGTTTCTCGTCATCCATGTCACATGGATCAGCTTTGATGGAGTTGGGAGTTTTTGGAGGTATTTTATTACCTTGTTTTCTCATGTTCTATTGTTTTATTTTTATTTAATTTTCTTTAACATGGAGGTAGTAATATACAACAAAACAGGATGGAATAAAGCCAATTGAGACAGTATAGTGAAATTGGCACAGAACATCACAGCAGGTCACCAGGACAACAATAATAGGCACCACTGTATATCTCGTTATCTTCAAAATAGTTGTTCTTCTATTCAGGACAGCAAAATCAAAAGAAATACACAACATTATAGAACACATCAAAACAGAATATTGAATAGAGCAACACCATTAATCAGGACAAAGCAAAACAGTGATAAAAATATCTGCCTTCAGAGATAGTAGAAGGAAACTCCCCCCACTTGCTGTACCACATATGGTCACCTCCCAAGAGATACCCAGATCCCTGGATCCTGATTGTTAGTGGGGGTGGGTGGGTGGTTGAATGGTATGTTTGATTCTAAGTCCCCACCCCAGTAGGCAGCAGGCTGGTTACTGGTGGGCTCAGCACCCTAAGTTCCAACATGGCGCGGATCTCAGGAAATGCTGTTGCTTCTTGTTTCCCCGCCCTGGGGTGGCCACGGCTTGCCAGACCACAGTCACTTACCAGGGTGGCAGGATGGTTACTGGTTGGCTCAGCGCCCTAAGTTCCAACATGGCATGGATCTCAGGAAACGCTGTTGCTTCTAGTTTCCCCGCCCTGGGGTGGCTGCGGCTTGCTAGACCACAGTGACTTATCAGGGTGGCAGGCTGGTTACTGGTTGGCTCAGCGCCCTAAATTCCAACATGGTGAGAATGGCTATTTTCACAATGTTTGTTCTTCCTATCCATGAACAAGGGATGTCTTTCCATTTTTTGAGGTCCTCTTCGATTTCCTTTTCCAGGATATTATAATTTTCCTTCTATAGCTCTTTTGCTTCTTTTGTGAGATTAATTCCTAAGTATTTCATTTTTTTGCATGCTAGTGTGAAGGGTGTGGATTCTCTTATTTCTCTCTCAGTATTTTTGTTGTTAGTGTATAGGAATGCTATTATTTTTGAGTATTGACTTTGTAACCAACTACATTGCTGAATTAGGAGTTTTTCAATGGAGTTTTGGGGGTCTTCTATGTAAAGTATCATGTCATCTGCAAATAATGATAATTTAACTTCATCTTTTCCTATCTTACTCATTTTATTTCTCTCTCTTGTTTAGTTGTTCTGGCTAGTATTTACAGTACTATGTTGAATAGGAGCAGTGATAGGGGACATCCTTGTCTTGTACCTGATTTTAAGGTAAAGGCTTTCAGTGTTTGGCCTTTCAATAAGATGTGGACTGTTGGTTTGTCATAGATGGCCTTTATCATATTGAGGTAAAGATCATCTATTCCCATTTTCTGTAAGGTTCTTATCATGGAATGAGTGTTGGACTTTATCAAAAGCATTTTCTGCATCTATAGAGATGATCATGTGGTTCTTACTTCTGGCTCTATTGATATGATGGATTACATTTATTGATTTACATATGTTGAACCATCCCTGCATTCCTGGGCTGAATCCCAATTGGTCGTGGTGTATAATCTTCTTGAACATTTGCTGCATCCTGATTGCCAATATTTTATTGAGAATTTTTGCATCTATGTTCATTAGGGATATTGGTCTATAGTTCTTTTTTTTAGTTGGGTCTTTCTCTGTTTTTGGTACTAGAGTAATATTTGCTTCCAGGAATGACTTAGGAAGAATTGCCTCCCTTTCAATTTCATTGAAGGGTTTCAGGAGTGTTGGACTTAAGTCTTCTTTGTATTTCTTGTAGAATTCTGCAGTGAATCCATCTGGGCCTGGGCTCTTGTTTGTTGGCAAGGACTTCATTACATTTTCAATTTCATTAATAGAAATTGGATTATTCAGCAGTTTTACATCTTCCTGATCCAGCTTTGGTAGTTGATATGTATCTAGGAATCTGTCTATTTCTTCAGTGTTATCGAACCTATGAGAGTAGAGGTTTTCGAAATATGTGTTGATGATCTTCTGTATTTCTGCCAAGTCTGTAGTAATTTCACCTTTTTCATTCCTTATTGCATGAATTTGAGGTTTTTCTTTTCTTTTTTAAATAAGGTTGGCTAGGGGCTTATCAGTTTTATTTATTCTTTCAAAGAACCAACTCTTGATTTATTGATTCTTTGAATTGTTTTTCTTAGACTCTATTGCATTAATTTCTGCTCTAATCCTTATAATTTCCTCCCTTCTTTTGGCTTTGGGCTTGGCTTGCTCTTCTTTTTCTAGATGTTCGAGTTGTAGCATCAGGTTGTTTATTTGTGTTCATTCTGTTTTCCTGATGTGGGAACTCAGTCAATAAATTTTCCTCTGAGGACTGCTTTCATTGCATACCACAATTTCGGTAAGTTGTGTTTGTATTTTTGTTTGCTTGTAGATATTAATTTCTTCTTTAATTTTTGCCATGACCCACTGATTACTCAAGAGTGTATTACTCAGTTTCCATGTGTTTGCGAGGTTTTTTGCAGTTGCTTTTAGCATTAATTTCTAGTTTCATGGCACTATGATCCGATAACATGTGTGGGATAATTTAATTTCTTTTGCATTTACTTAAATATGTTCTGTGGGCTAGTATATGGTCTATTTTAGAGAATGTACCATGTACTGCTGAGAAGAATGTATATTCTGGTTGAATGGAAAACTCTATATACATCTGTCAAGTCCATTTGTTCACTGGTGTTGAGTTCTGTTATTTCTTTGTTGATTTTCTGTCTAGTTGATCTGTCCCTTTGTGTCAATGACATGTTAAAAATCTCCTGTTATAATTGTGTTATTGCTTATTTGATTTTTCATTTCTGTTAATATTTGCTTTGTATAGCTGGGTGCTCTGGAATATATATTTATCTCTTCCTCTTGAAGTTTCCCCTAACTAGTATGTAGTGAACTCCTTTATCTCTTTGGATCATTCTTGGTTTGAATTTCACATTGTCTGCAAACAGGATAGTTACTCTCACTTTTTTTGGTTTCCTGTTGCATGAAGTATTGTTTTCCATCCTTTGACTTTCAGTCTATGGGTTTCCTTTTGGGTTAGATGGGTTTCTTGTAGACAGCATATGGTTGGATCTTGTTTCTTGATCCATTCTGCCAGTCTGTTTCTTTTGATTGGCGAGTTGAGGCCATTTACATTAATGGTTGTAACTGTTATATATTGGTTTATTGTTGACATGTTATCTTTCTGATGTTGTATCTTTAGCTTTCCATTCTGTTTAATTGTCTGCCTTGCTTGGTGGTTTTATCCTATGTGTATCTAGAATGTCTTTCAGTATTCTTTGTAGGGTTGGTTTGGTGTTCATGAAGTTTTTCAGCTGTTCTTTGTCATGGAAGTATCTTATTTCTCCATCCATTTTGAAGGACAGTTTTGCAGGTTATGTCAGTCTGGGTTGGAAGTTGTTTTCCTTTAGGATCTGAAATACTTCACTCTATGCTCTTCTTGACTTCATTGTTTGTGTTGAGAATTCTGCTGTGATTCTGATAGGTTTTCCTTTATATGTGATCTGTCTTTGCTCTCTAACAGCTTTTAGTATTCTGTTCTTATGGTGGATTTTTAGGATGGTGATTATTATGTGTCTGGGTGTAGTTTTATTTTGGTTATGGCTATTTGGAGTTCTATATGCTTCACTAATCCAAATGTCAGATTCCATTCTCATGTTTGGGAGGTTTTCAGCTATTACTTCTATAAATATACTCTTGATATCATTTGGGCTGTCCCCTTCTTTTTCATTTATCCCTATTAATCTTATGTTATTTTTCTTTGCATCATCTTGCAGCTGTTGAATTGTTATTTCCTGATGCTTTGTTATTTTTAAAAGATCTTTCCTTTCCTGTTCACTAGCTGTGAACCTATCTTTGAGGTCTGAAATTTGATCTTCTCTTTCACTGAGGCAGTTTTGACAGCTTTCAATAGAATTTTTTATTTCTTGTATATCTCTTTGAACTTGCTTTATGTATTCTGTTTGTTTCTTATAGTGTTCATTCAGGGATTCTATCTGTTTGCTTTGTTCCTCTAATTTTTTAGCTGTGTCTTCACTAGATGTGTTCACTATTTCTTTCACTACTTTTATCATTTCTTCTTTTACCTGGGCAATTATTTCTGATTTGAATTTCTCCATAGCTTCCCCTAGTTGCATCTTTATTTCAGTTGATATCATTTCAGTCATTTGAGGTGTATGGCATCTATTTTCTTCTATGTAAATTTCTCCCAGGCTTTCTTGGGATGGGCTGGAGATTTGAGCCTGTCTTTTGGTCTTTCCTTTTGTCATTTTTCTTTATTTCCTTGGTTTGAGTGGTGTTCCAAAGGTTCCTCTGGGTGTATGGTGAATCACCTCCAGTACCCTCAACTCCTGGAGCAGTCTCAGCTCCCCTGCAGGCTCTTGGTTCCCTTAATGGAGATGTGGAAGCTAGGCATGGAAAACTGGGGCTGGTCAAACCCCTGGGGCACAATCCCCTGTCCTAGAGGGGGTGGGTATGAACTCTACTGCTGGCAGTGCTGGTCTTTTTTTTTTTACAATTTTATTTAAAGAGGAAAAAACAAAACAAAATAAAACAGAATAAAGGGTAGCAACCATACAGTATTCCAAAGAAAAAAGGAAAAGTACAACAACAGTAAAACCTAAGAAATTATTACTTGACTAATTACATACTGACTTCTTGGAAATAGTTGTTCAAATTACAAAGTTAAAACATGTAAAGTAGACATTCAAACAGTGAGACTGTTAACAGTTCTGCTCCACGATCTGACAAAAACAACAATATGGTCATCCATCTTACCCACTCAAAT
>PVJX010018175.1:0-37012 GCA_004027295.1 Dolichotis patagonum
AGAAGCAGGAATCAAACCAGGGGAATTACAAAGGCTATTCACAGAAATTATTGAAGAAAATTTCCCAAGCATAGAAAAAAGAAATGATATGCAGAAGTATGAAGCATACAGAACTCCAGCCACCTACAACCCAAACAGAGCTACACCCAGACACATAATAATCAAGATCCCAGGAATTCAATATAAGAACAGAATATTAGAAGCCATCAGAGAAAAGAAACAGATCACCTATAAAGGAAAACCCATCAAAATCACGGCAGACTTCTCGATACAGACCATCAGGTCAAGAAGAGCTTGGAGTAAAGTAATTCAAGCGCTGAAGGAGAACAATCTCCAACCCAGATTGGTGTATCCTGCAAAACTCTCTCTAGAAATTAATGGAGAAAAAGATGCTTCCATGACAAAGAGGAGCTAGGAGAATTTGTGACCACCAGTCCAACCCTACAAAAAATACTGAAGGACATTCTAGGGAGAGAGAACAATAATACAAAAGTCCAAAAAAATAAATCCACACAGAATTATATTAAATTTAGATAAGATTTATTTAACATCACAATAGTATCACTAATGCAATGGTCTGTGAAGAATCTGCTTCTCTGCTACTAAGTTTTGGCACCTTACCCTTAGTGTTTTCAAATTCAGACATAGGCACAAAAATCACAATTCAATTCCAAATGAACTTTAATAAATCTTCAATATTAAGAACTATGCCATTAAAGGGAAATAAATATTTACACATAACATGTTTCCTTAAAAGATTGGTAGTTTTATTCTAGTAATTGTAAGTTTGATTGACTCAATAATTACTAAAGTAGATCATCAAAAAAATTGGACATACTGTACTAATACTGCAAAATGAACTTTTCTTCTGTCTTCTATGAATAATTTAAGCAGAAAGAAATCAAGTTTACATGTCAAAGGAATGCTTACTCATATGGGAAAAATATTTTATACATCTAAAGAAGGTTGGAGACATTATAGATGGTACATTATTCTAAAACAAAGCAATAACTTAATAAAAATTACAGTTTTAAAGCAAGAATTACATTTGAGATTTAAATTAAAAGTAACCAGGAAGAGCAACCAACTCAAGACCCCCACCGTCTCCCTCTCAGACAGAAACTTTCTTTCCCCAATAAATACACTCTGCTCCTAAAAACAAACAAACAAACAAACAAACAGGTGTGATATGCCTATGTGCCAATTCACCACAAGCAATATATTTATTATATGTTACAAATTTATTATATATTACCATTTTAATAAAAATATCTTAGATTCCGGGAAGTCATGGTCTCACATTATGTAATCTAAGAAAAAAAGTAACAAAGCTCTACAGTACATTTCACCATGTGAATACAGTCTTTACATAAAACCACGTAAGTGTTCACAGAAATAGGCAATTACAGACATACTACAACTAGACATGCAGATTTTCCACACAAGATAAAACATTATGTACTTTAGTAAAACATATTAGCTAACTGACAGTATGATGCCTACCATGGGGTGTCCTGGGTTCAGTCCACAGCATCACGTGCACGTGTGTGTGTACACACTCACATCAACATCCACCAAAAAAAGTAACCAGGCAATTATTCCAGGCTAAGGATCTACGACTATTGTGAAAACAGTAGCTAATCCAGCATACTAGACTACAGTCTTTCCCCAGGATGTTTCTGATAAGGCAACCAAGTACAAAAACATTAAGTAATTTGACAACGAACAAAAGCAGTTGAGTGGTGAAGTGAGGAAGCAAGTCGAGCCAGCCTGGTTCCATTAACTTGCCCCTTGTAACTTCTTTTACCTCTTAGAGAATATTCTGATATCAGATCACAGAGTTTCTATCAAGTTCACTATCAAGTTCAGATTTTTACAAAATTTGTCTATGGGCCAGGGACATAACTCAGTGGTAGAACAGCCATAGGTTCAATGCCCAGCAATGACGAAAACAAAATTCTCCCTAAGGAAAGAAAAAAAAAAACAAAAAAAACTCTGTTATCCTACTAGGCATGTAATCAGACATCTAGGGTGCTTGGTTACTGTCTCTTGACACATAGGCCATGTTTATTTTTAACCCTTTACATATCTCATAACTTTTTGTTGAAACTGGATATTTTTATAGCAACTCTGAAATTTTTGTTTCGTGATTTTCCTAGCCTACTTCTCTAAATTCTGTAATTTTTTTGCCATGTGGGTCCACTTAAGTCTCAGCCTGTTTACTAAGTGGTCACATTATGATTGGCCAGAGGTTTTCTCAAATTCCTTAGCTGATCTGCAGCCTTCTGCAGGCTCTGTGCGTGTGCTGGGCCTCTCCCTCAATGCTCACACTCGAGTTTCCAGGTTGGCATAGCCCCCACTATCCCATCGGTGCGTGCAGATTGAAGATCTTCTAGAGGTAAGAGCTGATTAGATATGCTCAAGTCTAGTTTTTTGCAGTGCTGGGTTATAAGTTGTGAAGCTACTTTAAAAATATTATAGGATAAGAAGATATGCTGGAAATAATGGTAGCCAGACTTCTCACTGTAAAAGGAAGGAGTTTAAATATGGAGAGAATGGAATAAATCCATGGGTTAGACGGAAACTTGAGGGATGGTTATAAACTCAACATTTTCCATGGACGACAAGTAAATATAGCCTTCTAACTCTTTGCATTAAGATACCTAGAAAATGATATCAAGGAGCAAAGCATGTCACTAATATGCAGATTTTGTTTTGAGTATCTTTCTTTACCAAATGGAAGTAGCGAATTCCACACCTGGGAAAGGGGAAAAAAGCAACCAAGATGAACTTGGAACATCTTATTATGCCAGAAGGTAAGGAAATGCTCAAAGAATGATAGTAGCATGTCAAAAAGACACAAGAAGCAGCTCCTATGTATCAAATCTGGAATAACGTATGCTTAAAAATAAGTAATGAGCAAAATTATAACCCCCTGAGTAAAACAGGAATTAGTAAATCTGATACAAATACAGTACATGGATGGGAGAGAAAATTAAGTTCTTTTTTCTAATAAGTTGCCAAAGAACAGAAGTTAAAGAAAAGATAAAATTAGAAAATCAATATTTGATGAACATCATGCTAAAACTGATTCTGGCATCACCAATGGATGGTAAAATTAGTAGGCAAAAGTTTGACAATAAATTATCTACTTAGTCTTACAATAACTCTGTAAAAGTTTAGAAATAAAAAAATTAGAATAACTTCATAGGAAACAAGCCTCCAGTTAGTATCATCCATTATAGGATGAAAGTACATTTTACTCCCCTTCATATAATGCATTGAGAATCCATCACTTCTGCAGGAGTCCTGCCAAAATAGATAGCCTCAATCTACTTAAAAAACATATATAAATATACAACATAATTAAGACATAATCTACAAAATAACCAGAAGGTACTTTTCAAAAAAGTAAAAGTTTTAAAGAGTAAAAGAAAGACTGAATAACTGTTCTCCAAATTAAAGCAATCTAAAGAGGCATGACAACAAAATGCAACATAAAACACCAGACTGAACTTGGAACAAAAATCATTTCTTCTACATTAGATATAAAAGAGACAATTAGCAATATTTTAAGAGCTCTGTAGGTTAGACAATAGTATTGTACAAAGGGAATCTCCTGCCTTTTATAGTTGTATTCCTATTTCTAGATATATAGTTAGACTATATTTCCCAGTCTCCTTCATATTTAAATATGGCCATGTGACATTTTAGCTGCGGGGCCTGACTTTCAAAAATCTCTCACTCATAATCCTCCATCCTCTCTTCTGCAAGATGGACAGACCTACCCACAAGCAGGAGGAAAAGAAATTCTACCATGAGGAAGTCAATGAAATTTGAGAATCTATTACTGTAGTTAGTATTACACAAATTAAAACAAATTATCAACAACTGTCACTATGAAGTGAAGTATACTTACAAACTGAGGTTTGTAGTACGCTGGTCCTAGGGTGCTATCACTTGCAGGTGGAAAGCACTTTGTAATCCTGTCATCTTCATGAATATGATAACCATATGACTGTCCACAAGAAGGAATTGAAGGAACGTCTATATTTCTGGTAATTGTGGGTGTTCTTGAAATTTTCTTCAAAGAGAAATGTGTGTTTTATATTATTTATTCAAAAGTAAAAGGAAAGGGAAAAACCAAATATTAATATTTACCAAAAGGCAACAAATATTAACTAAATAAATTTCATAATATAAACCAAAAGTTTGTTTTGTAAAAATATCTTAAAGAACTGAATTCAATTTACAACTCGTAAGCTAACAAAACAAATACTATTAAGGCCACCATAAGAAGCAAGAATTTTTCTCTCACTTACTTAAGTATTTACCTCAATACAGCAAATAGGACTGAGTTTTTAAAAAGGCACTCACTGGCACATTACAGGGTAATCTGCCACACAGGAACAGACATTTTCAGTAACCTTTCGTAGCTTACCTGTACCTGTATAAATATGCTAATGATACAAATTGTACAGAAGGGAAATGTCTAGGATAGAATGCTAACTGAAATTTTTAATACATTTTTATTTTCTATGTTGAATTATAAATATAGTTGTACAAGTTATATATAAATGTATAAAGACATATAAATACAAAATTTGATATGAGAAGAAGCTCGCCCAAAATTAACAAAATAAGGGGTTCGTTATCCTTCTATTCAAAATTGCTTTGATGTAAAACATTAATTTTAAAACATGAATGACATATATTAGAAACATTAATATAAAATGTATCAAATAAAAATATTGGCATTTAAATTATTCACTTATCTAGAAAATTGATTAGGAATATATTGATCCCTAAATTTTCTGGATATATGAATAAGGTGTGCAATTGTATTACAAATGTCTGTATATAGTTATCTTTAAAAACTACCACTGGAAGAATTGTATTTTTTAACTCTCAAGATAACTACTAAGCAATTTCACTAATGTTTATGAGATTATCAAATTAACACTGGAAAGCACTGGATAGCTTCCATTCCATTCAGTACAGTACTTTCAAAAAATCTCTGCATGATACCAAGACTTTTCAAAGAGCACTGTTTTCTGTTTCTCCTGCTCTCCATTGAATCCTGTGCTCTAGACCTTCCAGAGAACTCTGTACTTCCCTGAACACACAATTCTCCTAAACACACCTGAATGTCCTTATTCATGTGATTTTACTATTCCTAGAATTTTTTAACTTCTTCATGAATTCTTTAAGTTTGGGTTCAATTGTTTCCCCTATTCTTTCCAAAGCTTCTCAATTTTGGCTACTAAGAAACATTTTACTATGGCTCTAAGATACTATTTCATAAACCCTGACATGAGTAAGTAAATATTTACTTTGCCCACACACATGAAATATCTGATACTCAACCTCACTGCCATTGCAGTGACATTATTCGACTAAGTATTTAGCCTTAGAAGATTAACTTCTAGACAGAGAATTGATGAAAATGTAATTAATTTGAGCTGTGGAAAGAAGTTATGACAGAAGGAAATACTCTAAATAAAATATGAACAAATTATTAGGCAATATTTTTATTTCAATAGGTGTTTGTTGAAAAATGACAATATAACACCAGCATACTCTTACAAATACATTACCAACCAGTCTCCCATACAAAGTCTTCACTCCAGTTTAAAAATCCTTTTATTGCCTCCCATAAAAACCCACCTCCACATTTCTATTCATATAGTACTCCACAACTAAAATGTATGTTCCAATCCCATTCTTCAAAGCCCATCTCAAAACCAAATTTCTTCTTTCCTTTCAAATTCCTATGACCATTCAATTATAAAATCATCATCTAACTCCTTTAACTCATATAAACAACATTTATATGTTGTTTGGAATTAGAAGTTTGCTGTATGTCTCTATTCTGTCTGAATCTTTAGCTTTTTATTTCAGGAATTATTGTTTTGAGCTTTTTCATTTGTTTTGTTTTGGTTTGCAGTTCTGGAAATCAAACCCAAGGTCCCATGCTTGCTAAGTATGGTCCCTATCACCAAGTCACTTCTCCCCTTCTGGGAATCATGGTTTTAATGTCACTATTTTATTAGCCGTTATTTAAGCAGTTCATTCATATATATATATATATATATATAGAGAGAGAGAGAGAGAGAGAGAGAGAGACAGAGACAGAGAGACAGAGAGAGAGAGACAGAGAGACAGAGAGACAGAGAAGTACAGATAGGTAAGCCAGTAGCTTACAAAATTGCACTTACTTTCTATTCACTCTAGACACTGGAAGTAATTATGGGTTTCTCAAGGGTAAAATGTGAGCCTGGGGGTGCCTAGCACACACACTTTGGGTTCAACCCCAGTCCTAGGGTTGGGGAAGTAAGTAATGAGGTTAGATATTCTAATACAGTTAAAAACTAAAGTTTCTAAACATCACTGAGCATTCATTTAATTATAAAATAACTATAGTCTAGATACTACTAAAGGTTATAGTAAAGCTTTTTAGATGTATTAACATCATATAAAATCATCATATTTTCTATTCGATCTTAACTGAAATATCATTGAAAGCATAATTTAAAATAATAACGTACTGATTGAGGACAAACTTTAGATCGTAGTATTTTTTTCTTCAAGGTATCTAGTGTTCCACAATAAGACTGTCCATAACTTGCAGGTCCTGGGTTATCTGAAATAAACTTCTTAAAACGCTGCTCTCGGTTTTGTAGACTCTGGCCTCCTTTTATATTACACTGAATTGAATAGAAAAAATTATGAAATAGCAATAGACGTTACTTTATAATTCCTATTTGACAAATAACTATTGAAAAACGGTTTCAAAACCCAACCCAAAAAAGTTAAGACCTTTAGTTCGGAACATAATTCTAGTAAAATAGAATAATGACCAAATGACAATTACAGTTTTAATGCTGAACTCAAACTAAAATTTATTGCATTTACAATAATCTAAGGGAATATAAGAAAATTCAGTTTTAAGACAGAAATAAAAAATAGATTTCCCAAAGATACAGAGCAGAAATAAAAAGTGTATATTTAGCAGGATCCTGGAAAATGTATACTTCTGTTATGACCTTTAAAAATGTTGGCATTCATATTGCAGTGAAAATGCAAATCTCTCAAGGTTACATAGGATTAACTATTTCCATAAATAATGCACTGTTCAATTCTAGGGAAGTTCACGCAGATTTGTTGGAAAAGCTTGATTTTATGCTCAGATTATTTAAACATTTACATTGGATAAAACACACCAAGAAGAATCTTCTATGGCACGCCATGCCATATATCTGGACTTTCCAGAATCACAAAATTACCAATTGACTGACTAATAGCCAGTTAATTCAGAAAAATTCCAAAAGAGTAAAACAGCATATTTATGATTATGAAAACACTAGAATCATTCTCACTATTTCTGAAAGTGAGTGGGAATCACGTGACACACTAGTCACAGACTCTTTTGACAGTATAGGCAAGTGACAACAAAACAACAGCGATGGATATAGCTTTATAGTGGGGCACAAAAACAGTCCTTCATGCTACTGCCATGGCTCTTCTACATATCCTGACCATGTGCACAATTCCCAGATGCCATAGCTTACTTGAGTATGATTCTTCCTTTCTCATGGGCCATGAAGCATGTAATACCTTTGTGCTTCTTGTAGAACATACAGAATAATGAAGAATACTTAATCAGGCAACCAACATCGAACACATTTATTTTCTATCATTAGAATCTAACAGTATAGATTGGAAATGGAAATAATATGATATAAGGGGATAATAAAAAATGAAAGATGATATTTTGGTCTATTAGAGAAAGAAAATGATTTTTATTAACTAAGACAACTATAATTCTTTTTATAAATGTACCTGTGCTTCTGAAACATTATAATGTCCTGGACCTGGGACATCATTTTCAATATTGGAGACAACAGTAAAAGTACTTTCTCTGGCAGCCAAAGAAAGAAATGGTGCATAGCTATCTATAAAAAAAATAAAATTGTATTACTGGGAGACAAGATATAATTTCATAGAAAAAAACAGTCAAAATATATATAATAATAATTTAGTATCCTGGATAATAAGACTATATTTTCAAAATTAATAGCTAGCTCAAAGAAGTTTTAAAATTCATATGTAAGATCAGAATTTTATTAATATATATTAAATTATAAAACTTAAAGAACTGGGCTTACTGAACAACTGAAAAAGGTACATAAAGGAAATAAAAAATGAAAACCTTTGTCTTCAAGATGAAGGTGTTATTTATATTTAGCTGATAAAATATTTCATCCTCAGAAAGTCACTGCTTTATAATGTAAAACAGCATAATTATATAGAAAATAGCAATATAAGTTTATAGAGACAAGCTGCATGGCAAGAATTTAAAGTGGGTTTACAGCAGCTGGCTGACAGTGTCTCCTTGCAGTAGCACATACTATAGTTGGTGCTCACCAAATATTTCTTGATTGCTTAACTGCAAACAAAGGTCTACAAACTTCACTGGAATAAGCAAATAAACAAACTTGGATAGTTAAGGACAGAGAAAATTTTGTGTGTGTGCCAGAAATCAAACTTGTGCTTGCCAGGCAGGTACTTTGCCACTGAGCTATATCCCTTGCCCAGAGTGTTTTTTTAAATTACAAAACTGTATTTGAAAAAAATAATATAGTTTAAGCAATACTGACATTAAAAAAGAAGAGAAAGGACAGAGCAGCAATATTTAATAGGCAATAAAAGAATTAAAGAACCCATAACTTGTACACTAAAGGAAAATATGTACTAGTGAAGAATTTATGGAGATAATTAGTATAGTAAAAATCTTTTTATTCTTAACTAACAATAAAAGATACTCTACTTAAAACTTTGAGTCCACATGTATTAAAATGCAAATGAAATCAAGAATCATTTATCTGTGTTGTATGCGGTATTGTAACATAAAAGAGGTGAATAAACTATAAAATTTATCCTTTTTAAAAACCTTCTAAAGAATTAAAATAATTTTAAACAAGGAAAAACATCTTAAATGCCATAATTGAAGACAAATGCCCAGAAACTCCAAAATGAAAGTCATCATTCACTTTTGAGGTGATTAGGAAAAGCTTCATGGATAATGTTAGAACTCTGGGTGTAAATTTGGGCTTAGCTAGTAAGTCAGTGTTAGAACACATGCTTAGCATGTGCAAGTCAGCATTAGGATACACACACACACCCACACAGCTAAATTATCTGCTCCAAGTCAAAGTGAGGGAAAGGAGAAAGAGAGGAAAGAGAGAGAGAGAGAGAGAGAGCGCAAAAGAAATAAAAAACACCCTTAGAAAAGTACTACAGTCCACAAAAACTGAAATCCTTAATAGTAAACAACATACATTTTGAAAAAGCAACAATTTCCTGGTAGGTTTGAGAAACCCAGGATATTACCGAAACCTTACAAATTACATTTCACTCAAATCACATATATAAACACACTTACATACATACCAACCAAGCTACAAATTATATAAAGTGAATCATACAAACTACTAGTGTCTTTCTAAGAGGTACAAAATATGACTCATACAATAGAAGAAAAATCAATGAAAAGAAACAAATTCAGAAACTTAACATGGAATTAGCAGACAAGAAGATCAAAGTACTTATTATAAATATTCTCCATATATTCAGCAAGATGGAGGAAAGATAAACCTGTGAGAAGATAAAGAAAAGCTATAAAAAGGATCCAATCAAACTTCTAAATTGAACACACTAGATAGATTAACAAACCTTATGTAGGCTAATAATGCAATTTTTCTCAATTTTTAATCACTTTTAAAAATAACTAAAGCAAAAATAACATATATATACACATTACATATGCATTATCATATATGAAAGTAAAATGTGCAAACACAATAACACAAAGATGACATGGAGAAAAGGAAAGAGTATTATCTTGAGGTTTATATGTAAAACATGTATGTGAGGTAGTGCTACATTATTTGAAGGAATACCGTGAAAAATTAGAATTATATATTGCAAACCTTGGGCAACCATTTAAAAATAAAGCAAATATGTGTTAGCAAACAACCCAATAATGAGGATAAAAAATCATTTTTCAAGAAATTCAATTCATGCAATGAGGATAGATGCTTAGGTTTAGGTGAAGACTACCCCCCAAAATGTAATGTCTTCAGAGCAGGGTTTCTCAATGCTGACTGGATCATGGGGGTGCTGTTCTCAAGGATGGAGAGCATCATCTCCTGGGGGAGGAGATGTGTAGGCTCACTGGGGTGTGACCAGAAAGGGTGTCTCTCCCTCCAGGGTTCCTGGTTTCTCTCTCTGACCTCCGCAACTTGGGCAGCTTTCCTCTGCACAGGCCCCTCCCCCATGGTTTCTGCCTCCATGGCAGCCAGCCATGGATTAAAAATGAGCTGTTACGGCTTGTGTCTCAATGACCCCCCAAAGCCTCATCAGTCATGAGTGGGTATTTTGGAGTTGGCCAGATCTAGGGTGTGTGATACTGTGATTAAGCATGTAATGCTAGGATTAAGGGTGTGGAGGTTCATTACTTGTATCTTGCTGCCTTCTGCCTGCCTGGATTTCTCCTCCTCTGCAATGCTCCTCTGCCATGCCACCCTTATCAAAAAAACCTTTCCTCCTCTAACTTTGGGAACTGTTTTTTATTTTAAAGACACAAACAAAAGAAAGCAAATCATAGCAGAACAATACAAGCAACACAGGACATTGAAACAAGACAACAGGAAACCAACAATGGCTACCCTAATGTCTCTTGTTTTCTTCAGAATAGCTGTTGATACCATCTCACACAATAAAATCAAAACAGAACAAAATCAATCAAAACAAAAGAATGAAAACATTACATGGCTTCAAAGCAAGACAACAGAAAATCAACAATGGCTAACATAGGCTTTTGTTTTCTTCAAAATAGTTGTCCATACCTTCACACACAATAAAATCAAACAAAACAAAATAGAATCAAGCCAATCAAAACAAAAGAATGAAAGCATTACAGGACTTCAAAATAAGACAACAGGAAATCAACAATGACTATCATAATGTTTCATTTTCTTCAAAATAGCCATCCATACTCTCTCACATAATAAATCAAATGAAACACAACAGAATAAAACTAATCAAAACAAAAAAAAAATAACAGCATTATAGTATTTGAAACAAGATAATAGGAAACCAACAATGGTTACCATAATACATTTCATTATCTCCAAAGTAGCTGCCCATACCATCAGACACAGTAAAATCTAACAAAACAAAACATAACAAAGCCAAACCTAACAAAACTATGAAAATGATACAAGAGTTCAAGATGATAAAAATTAACAGTGATACCTCCTCACCATCCTAGGTGTTTCTTCCCCTAACACTTTCATAATACCTATTGTGCTTTTTGGATCCCACTAACTCCTTCAGTGTTTTTATGCTAGGGAACTAACTCCGTGTTCACCCATTTGAGGTCAAAATGTTTCACCCATGAGCATGATCTCCAGCTGCATCCATTTACCTACAAGAGTCTCAAAATTATCCTACTTTATAGCTGGGTAGCTTTCCATCATATGAAAATACCATATCTTTCTTATCCATTCTGCAGTTGATGGGCAAGTTACCCTTGCTCTTTTTCTGGATTCTTCTCAACATAGAACAACTGTTTTCTCTCCTTTGATTTTCAATCTGTAAATTTCCTTTTGAGTTAAATGTGTTTCTTGTATACAGTATATTGATGGATCTTGTTTCTTTATCCATTCTCCTAGTGTTTCTTTTAGTTGATGAATTGAGGCCACCTACACTAATGGTTAAAATGGCATGCATTAGTTCGTCTCTGCCATGCTATCTTCCTTCTGTTGACCTTCCAACTTTCCCCTTCATTCAATGGCCTATTTGTTTGGCAATCTTTCTCTGCTGCTATTCATGGAACCATGATCATCTTTATCTCTCTCTAGAATATCTTTCAGCACTTTCTGCAGGTTTGGTTTTGTGGCCATGAATTCCTTTAGTTGCTCTCTATTATGGAAATATCTTATTCTTCCATCAACTTTGAAAGGTAGTTTTGCAGGTAGATCAATCTGGGTTGGAAGTTGTTTTCTTTCAGGGTTTGAAACACTTCACTACAAACTCCTCCTGACTTGATGGCTTGTGTTGACAAGTCTGCTGTGATTCTGATTGGTTTTCCTTTATAGGTGATCTGTTTCTTTCTCTAACAGCTTTTAATATTCTGTCTTTGTGCTGAATTTCTGGGATCTTAATTATCATATGTCTGGTTGTAGATTTACTTTGCTTAGTGCTACATGTCTTATTTATATGCCAGACCATTTTCCCATGTTTGGAAAGTTTTCTTCTATTACTTCTGTGAATATCCTTTTAATTTCATTTGTGTTGACCCTTGCTTCTTCATTGATACCTATCACTCTTAAATTATTTGTCTTTGCATCATCTTGAAGCTGTTGAATTGTTATTTCCTCATTTCTGGTTATTTTTAAGAGATCTTTCCTTTCACAATCACTAGGTATAATCCTGTCTTCAAGATCTGAAAATCTATCCCCAGATGCTTTCAAGCAGTTTCGCCAACTTTTGATTGACTTTTTAATTTCCTGATATCCCTTTGTATCTGTTTCATGCATTGTAATTCCTTCCTCTATTGTGCATTCAAGGTTTCTATCATTTTCCTAGGCTCCTCTTTTTTTATCTATATATTCAGCAATTGCTCAGCAATGCTCAGCATTTCTTTCATTATGCTTGTGATTTCCTTTATCATCTGAGACATTATTTCTGATTTGATTGCTTTTGCAATCTCATGAAGTTGTTTCTTTACTTCAGTTACTATCCTCTCAGAAATTTCAGCTGTGTGACTTTTGTTTTCTTCCATGACTGTATCTCCCAGACTTGCTCTGTGTGGGCTAGAGGTCTGAGACTGCCTTTTGCCCTTTGTCTTAACATTCTCCTGGGTTCCTTCCCAGCAAGCCAGTTGAGGGGTCCCAGATACTTCCTTCATGGCTGCCCCTCTGTGGTGTAGGGAAATGGGACAGGCACCTGGGTTTCTCTGACCCCAGCTCCCAGGGAGGCAGCCAGGTATAAGGCAGGCTTCTCCACACCTGTGCAGCTACACTGAGGCATCCCCATGACCAGAGGTGCACAGTGGTGGGGCTGCCTCTTCTCTCAGCCTGCATGTCTACACCTCAATTCCCCCCTGGCAGCAGGCAAACAGGATGTGTTTGTCTGATTCTCCAGGTGGGTGCTGGCTGCCTAAAGGCAGCAAGAGTCTTCAATGGTGGCCTACAGGTGCACGGGTTGTGTCTTTCTGCTTGTGCTGGCTGCCTAAAGGAAGCAAGCCTCCTGATGGCCATGGCCAGCAAGCAGAGGCAGATCTTTGGTGTCAGGTACTTTGTTTAAGCCACACAAGAAGTAACCAAGACATGAGCCAAAATGAACTACTCCTTTAAATTGTAGGTGTTGGGTATTTTGTCCTAGCACCAGAAACTATAACAGTACAGAAAGAGGAAAGGAGAAATAAAGAGCAGAGGGAATAAGAGCAGTAAGAGTAAATATAAACTCAGTGACAGTGATTAGAAAATTAAATGTAAAATTCTCAGTATTTCAATTAAAAGGCAGAAATTATTACACTGGATAAAAAGGTGAGAACCTTGCCATCTAGAGGAAGCCCTCTTAAACCCAGACACAGAGTTTGTTCAAAACAAAAGCATAGGAAGGATTTGGTGTCTTCCAATAATCAAGAAGGGTAGTTTCTATATTAAAACCACATAAAAAGAATTAAAACAAGAAACACCAAGGGTAAAGGACAAAGGTGTCATTTCACAAAGAGGATTTAACCATCTATAAAGAAATCCAAGGACGTGATCACTGTAAAAATCAGGATAGTGCTCACAGAGAAAGGATTATGCTTGAAAAGGAATTTTGGTAATGTTCCATTTCTTGACTTGATTTTGGCACTAAGACTAAGTCCCAGTCAAACCAGCATGGCTGGTCACTTGACTAGAGTGGACTACCTTATAAACAATAACTACAAAATTAATAACATATGCTAAACTACACATTTAGTCATTCATTCAACAATACTGAATGTTCTTTAAATAGGATACACATGTATGACAATGAGGATGCAATAGTCAATAAGATAAAAGCCTGGCCTCAGATGGTGGCAAAATTAAACAGATAAACAATTACCACTATAGTTCTCCAGTAATTAAAGTATAAAATAGAGAAGACAGTTCTGGGAACGTAGGCTTGTTGGGGTTTCATTTGAGTAATATAAACTGATACATGATGTACTGAATAAAATGATAAATCAAACTGATAGAAGAAATTAAGAATACAGGAAAGGAAAAACTTTGGGCAGTGGGATGTGAAAGAGTTTTGCCCTAAAATAAGCTGCAGTGGAAAGCAGAACCAAACAGCTGAGAGGTGGGACCAAACAGCGGGTTTACCTTGAGGTCACCTCCTCCTTCCCCTGTGACAACTTCCCTTCCCAGTGGCATGAAAGGGGTCCCGATCAGTAACTCGTGTGTCATCAATGCCTGCCCTAAGCGCCACCCCCAGTCAAAGGTTGTATGTATATCATATGCTACATGTGCTGGTCAGAATGCCAGGCTGTCTACAGTCATGGACTTCTCTCCACGTCCTTGGAATAAAGGTTATATTTATTTTATATCTTCTTTCTTATTGTGCCGAAAGCCTAACATAATGGTGCCATGTTACTCGGATGGCAGAGAATGTTAGCTCCAGTTGGCTAACCCTGCCTAAGAGCCAGCGAGTTTTCCTCTGGGACTGTTTACTTGCCGCAGCTAACCCACATGCAACACCGGCCCTCCTCACTCATCAAAGGTGAGCTACCATGCGGGGTTTTCTGTTTCCGTTCCTAAAATCCGCAAGTTTGTGGTCAAAAAACCTATCCTTGCCATCCCATGGACATAGATGGCAGTTTTCACAAACCTTAGCCCATACAGCCTGAGGCAAAACTGTTCTTTTTGTTCCCTGGGACCCTGGACCAAACTCTTCCAGTGACAGCCGGGAGAATGGGTGTTGGGACCTTCTGTCTCACACTTTCAAATTAGGTGAATACCTCTTTTGATAGATGTGATCCTGGACAGCTTCCACATTCCTTGGGGGAGAGCTTAAGCTCTTACATCTGAGGCGAAGTTGTTTTCTTAGCTCACGTATAATTTGGTCACATGGACCATTTCTGGTCCCCCAAAAAACACACTTCTGGGGTGCCTGGTTCATAACCTTAGTGCTCTTGGCCTCAAAAAGGCTATAAAAACCAAAAAGCTTATCTTTTATTTATGCATTTCTTACATTGGCAGCAAGTTGGCAGAAACCCATCATTTTTAGGCCTTTTTTAATCGGAGGACGTGTCTTTCTCTCACACTGTCTTATAACTCTCCCCTGTATCTCCCAGACCAAATCCCGCAGCTTTCTTAGCCAGAGGTTCCATACCCCCTGTGCCATCCTCTCACAGTTCCTGCGGAGGACAGCTCCATCTTGTGGCCCTCTGCCATGTGACAGTGCACTGCCATCTTGGAACGGGACTAAGGGCCGATGGGCGCCACCTTGTGGCCCCTTGTGTTGTGTTACTCATAGCAGCTAAGCTGCTGTGGGTCACATGGTAACCAGCCATCAGCCTGTGTTTCCTTGTCACATGGCGACAAGTGACCGCTTTGTAGCCAAACATCAGGTAACTGTCCACACACGCCTGCCGGATGGTTGGCCACTCGTTGGCCGTCTACTCCACAGCCTTCTCAGCCTCAGTCTCTACTCCCGCTTCGGGAACAGGCTGGCCCCGAGGGATTAATTAATATACATGTCCCTTTCTCTCTCTCTGACCTATCTCAGATTAGCCATAAATTAGGTTCCTTTTCTGCCATTATTTCAAGATATCTCTATTAATTAATCTATAAAAAGGTTGACACTAGTCTATTTATTATAGCTCAAACTGGCCAAATATATCTGAGTACACTCTAAATTTGTAAGATAATTGTCAGTTGATATATCTGTTGTCTGTTTGTCCAGTCTGTTTATACTGTACAGATCGTCTGTCCACGTTTGTCCATTTGCCTGCTCTGTAAACAGCTGTTCCGTTTATTTGAGCTCAATAATTTTTTTCCTCCTCTTTTACATTTTCAGATCATTTAATCAAGGTTTATTTGGGTTATACATTTAAAAAGCATGCTTCTACTTTGGTTACCAGCTGATTAAAATGTTAAAATTGGTTAAACAGACTCCCTTGGGGTGAGGAGACATTGGACAGGACTTCAATTGATAAATAAGAAAGTGGCCACCTGGTAATTTTAAAACCAGCTCTTATTTATTAATCGAAGGCCCCGATGATCTCCATAACCTTATGGGAAACACCCCAACTAAAGTTCATATGGCTGAGACAATTCACTGTTGCTGATCTGATGGTATATTTATGCCTTTAGATATAGAATTGAGATTGTTTATGATGACAAGTGTTTTCTTTCAGATGCAGACATCTGCCTTTTCCTTTTGCTCC
Source organism: Dolichotis patagonum (assembly GCA_004027295.1). Taxonomy (NCBI): domain Eukaryota; kingdom Metazoa; phylum Chordata; class Mammalia; order Rodentia; family Caviidae; genus Dolichotis; species Dolichotis patagonum. The sequence continues at coordinate 16,493 of PVJX010018175.1, forward strand.
AGCCAGGAGATTCAGGTCAGACCAACACAAGGTCACCAGTCAAATAATATATATTATACTTAAGAGATGCTTAAATAGTGAGCAGTCCAAACAATGTCACAAATGTTTTCAGTGCTCAAATGTTAAAGACACCCATGGTTAATACAAAATAATAGTTCCATTTAATGTTCTATGTTAAGCTTACTGCCTCTACTGCACTGTACTGTTATCAATCTTGTAGATGTTCAACAACTAAAATTAAGAGATAATTATAAATTCCTTTTGGATTCCTTTTGCTGGGATCCACCAGATATTTTCCAGAAAAAGGTTATATGACACACATTGGGGCCATAATTAACTATATTCAACAAGCCTTAAATGACACTGCAGCTGATCTCTCTCTCCTAAATAAAAAGGTAAAATTAATAAAACAGGCCATCCTCCAAAAATCAGATGGCATTAGACATTCTAACAGCACAGGAGATACTTATACAATTGTAAAGCCTAAATGTGTGTATTACAAGTAAATGACATGTCAATTTCTAAAATTCCCTGGACCTTATCCTTATCCTCCTTATGGGAAGCCATTACTAAAATTATACTCATAAATACCCTGTTGATTGTATTATTTGACTCCTGAATACTTAATTGATTGTTTGCCTTTGCCTCCTTTAGACTTAAAGCTGTACATCTACCCAAGATAAAAACCAGTTATCTTGTGACTGTGGAGGAGACATACCTTCCTCTGTGGGCCAGATCCCAAGACAAAAGGCTAAACTTGGCCCTCAAACCCCACAGGGAAACCTTCTTAATGTGGCTTTTCATGTTTTCAACAACAGAGATAAAAATCAAAAGGAAAAATAACAATCTAATCTTCTAGCAGTGACACTTGGAGCTCGGAGACAAGTAAACTGAGACAGGGTGGAGCTGCTTGAGCCCCTCCCGAACCATGCTTCAAGTACAATAAAAAAGGACACTGGGCCCCAACCCTGGCATTCCTCTAGGGCCTTGCCCCTATCGCAATCTCAAGGGCCACTGGAAGAGTGATTGTCCTAGCTGCCAGAGAGCGGGTAAGCCATCCTCTAACTCCTTGCCCCCCACAGGAGATCTCATCACCACCAGATTCTTCGCTGACTGATCTACTTGGACCTGTTACTGAAGAATGATGGGTCTCAGGGTCCACAGCCATTAAGACATCCTTCTCAGAGCCCCAAGTCCCACTGCAAGTCTCAGGTAAGACATTCTCTGTACTTGTGGACATAGAGGCCATATATAGTGTTCTTCTCTGTAGTGGGTGTTGATGGCCAACCTATGCAGCCTTTGTAGACAGGGCCTATTCCATGTAGGTTCCAGACTCTCTTCTTTGCCCATAGCTTCCTAGTAATTGCAACATGTCCCAAACCCCTTTTAGGTAAAGATTTTCTTCTGTGGTTGATCCCATAGTCTGGAATACCTCCAATCCCACCTGCACTACCCATGCCATGCTTATTTTAATTTGTCTTGGGGATCCTTCAATTTTCCCTTGCATTCTCCAATATCCCATAGCTCCCAAACATTTACGGGGATTTAAACCTATAATCAAGTGCCTTTTAGACAATAGTTTTCTTAAACCTACCCATTCACCCTATAATACTCCCGTTCTCCTGGTACTCAAGCCTGATGGGTCTTATCGTCTAGTGCAAGACCGTAGGGTAATCAATAATGCTGTTATCCCAATCCATCCAGTGGTGCCAAACCCTTATACCATGCTCTGTCATATCCCTCACTCCACCACTCACTTTACAGTTGTAGATCTTAAAGATGCCTTTTTTTTAACCAGCCCCCTCTACACACTAATTGTCAGGATTCCTTTGTGTTTATATAGACTGACCCGGACACTCCAAGGTCTCAACAACTTAGACCTGTCATCTCTATAGTAAAATCTCTCCTCAGGGACACATACCACCCCCTTCCTTTCTTATTCATCAATTTCACGGACACACCCTTCGTCAGGACTAGCAGGTAGATTTTACACATACGCCCTGCCACAAAACTCTCAAATATCTTCTCACCTTTGTTTGTACTTTTTCAGGATAGATAAAAGGCTTTCCCACAACCAGGGAGACTGCTGATATAGTTACTAAAGTCCTGTTACAGAAAATCATCCAAGGACTACAACCAAGGTGAAGCGGCCCCTACCTGGTCTTCTTGGCAACCCCAGCAGTGGTCAAAGTTGCTAAACTCCCATTCTGGTCCCACATCATGCAATCTAAGCGGCGCCCTCCCAACCCTGAATCTAACCATCCTGAGTGGTCATCTCCGTCTCACCAAGGCCTCACAGCCACAACACTCAGGTAAGTCATGTTTTGTTATCAATTTGGTTCCTCATTCCTTACATTTTATTAATTATCTTTTTACAGCAGGACTCTTGACAGTCTTTCCTAAAGACTCCCACATCATGCGTAAGATCATCTTCATGCTGTTATATGTGACAATTGTCTTAGTTCTCTCTACCCTCAGCTGTTTAGTCAAATGGGAGATCCCTGAGGGCCTGAGCTCATATCTGCCTTATAGTGACACAGCTATGGCTCTCCCTGCCCCCTTATTTTTTCCAGCTCAACTCCTGGACCAGAGACAAGCCCTACCTACCTACACTTTTAATTTTTATCCTTTAAGATGGGAAAATAAGTATCTCCCATAACTTCACTCCTCCTAACCCCACACTTGTTTTTCAGATTCTACCTCACTGTGGTCCTGATGAAATGACATATTTAAATCAAAGGCACCTTTCTTTCTACCTGCCCTGGGTCTTTAAATATAATAGTGGCCTTCCTCCTCATAGCACTGTGTCTCTTTGTTTTTCCAGTCTAAGATGCGGGCATGCACCAATGATGAAGTTGTCCTGTCTAAAACACCTGGTAACAGCTTCTACATGGGTATCAACCATCATCCCATCAACCTTCATAAGCCCCAATATGGCGTCCCCTTCCAGCAAGAAATAGTAAGAAAGAGACTTTGCCCTTTTCCTAACAATAAAAAAACGGGAATGAAAGAGTTTTGCCCTAAAATAAGCTGCAGTGGGAGGCGGGACCAACCAGCTGAGAAGCGGGACCAAACAGCTGAGAGGCAGGACCAAACAGCTGAGAGGCGGGACCAAACAGCATATTTACCTTGAGGTCACCTCCTCCTTCCCCTGTGACAACTTCCTTTCCTATTGGCACAAAAAGGGGTCCGAATCAGTATCTTGTGTGTCATCAATGCCCGCCCTAAGCACCACCCCCAGTCAAAGGTTATATGTATATTGTATGCCACATGTGCCAGTCAGAGAATGCCAGGCTGTCTGTAGTCACGGACTTCTCTCCACGTCCTTGGAATAAAAGTTATTTATTTTATATCTTCTTTCTTATTGCTCTGAAAACCTAGCAGGATGTGTTTAGTTTGGGATATATTCAGTTTGAGACACCAACAGCAAAAGATAAATTAAACTGGCATGAAGCAATGAAAGTCAGGCCTTTCTGAGACAGAAGGTGGGCAGTATATGACTAAAGGCCAAATTATACAAGCACAATAGTCACAGAATAAAAGGGATTCTCACACAAGAAATAACTAGGTCTTTGAACCTCATCTCAGGGACATCATCCTATACAGCAATCTCACACATTATTTATTTAAACTTAAAGAAACTTCACTCTCTCAGGTGGCCTCCCTATATACTATTTGGCTAATAAGATAAAATCATTTTGGGCATAAGTGATATAGGAGAATGAAACTCCCAACCTACTATGTCCAGTATGACCTCGTGTTCTCTAAAATTTAAGAATGAATTTTAGGAACAACAGAGGTTAAGAGCAGAATATATTTATTGAGAGAAAGAAAACTTCTATCTGAAGAGAGACAGAAGGGGTCCCCAGCGGGTTACCAAGGACTCTGTCTTTCCAGGGACTTTTATAGAGTAAAACCATGAATTCAAGGTGGGGGAAGACTGGGAGCTCACAAGGAAGATGGGCATAAAGTGGGACATAACTATAGTTAGCCAATAAGATCAGGTAAAATTGATTACATTAGGGACAAATGGGGAAGCGAGTCACGTAGAAAGCAGGCATTCTTACAGAGCAGTGACTCTTTCCTAGGGGGATGGGAACTATTTAGGGTATCAGTCCTCAGGATATGGGTGCATTTGTTTGGCCTTTTGTCTTGATGCCTGGTCCACAATAGGAGGTGTCAGCTTCCCTGGCAGTTACCAGGTGTCTGCACTGGCTCTATTGAGGACCTAGCTCTGAGCTCTGTCTCGCTGCCTATAATATTTCTGACTAACTCAGCTGCCTGCAACATAAGTACACAGACACAAGTACAGGACCAGACCACTGACCTCAGTGCTCCCCGAGCAAAGCTCCCCCATCAAAAGAACAACTCCAGGAATGGAAATATTTAGGACATGATATCACACTCCTTCATGCAGTCTTCCTTTTGGTTTGACTTGGGAATTTTCCCACAACATAACCAAGTTCAATCAGACCTTGAGAGGCCGTAAGGGACTACTTCACTAAGATCCATCAGCATGAGAAAACCTCAAGAAAATCCCAGAGCTAAAGCCCTCTGGCTATTTACTTGCAATTCAAGGACAGAACAAAGAGGAAAAGCATTTGTATAGGAGTTTTGATCAAGGCACAGGGAATGGTTTACTATGTGAAGGTCATCTACCTTAAACAATCTTACTGGGGCAGGGGAACACAAAGGCCAGAGAAAACATCTCTGAGAATAACTTGTTGATTCTCTTCAGTTGTTGCCTCTGCAGAACTGCTCTAACTTCAACCGTGCATTTCAGAATCTTGGAAATTGTTGGGCCCAGACTCACATTTCAAGCACTCACCAGCCAGAGTTTCCCCACAGAGGTGGTTGACGTTGTTTTTACAAATAAGATAATTATATCTAAGATCATTCTAGACATAAAATATGAGATGACTTGTGACTGAAGTAAAACAATATTTTATTGCTTTGATTCAGAACAGAGATAATGAAGACTTGAACTAAGCCAGATGCAGTTAAGTGAAGAATCACTTTCAGGAAGATTATGAAAACATAAGAAAACCTGAAAACATAAGAAAGCCAGGTGTGGTGGCATACATCTGTAATCCCAGCACTTGGGAGGCTGAGGCAGAAGGATTGCTATTAGTTCAAGGCTAGTCTGGACTACAGAGCTAGACCCTGTTTCAAAAAGAAAGAAAGAACGAAAGAACGAACGAACGAAAGAAAAGAATCAGTAGGCCTTAGTGACCAATAGGAATGGTCAAGCACAGAAGGCTAGAATAGATGTACTGATAGTGAATTCTTTCAGGGGCCATTTTTAAGGAGGAAAATGAGTTTAAACAGTTGGAGGTTCAGACACTACGAGTTTCAGATGCTAGAGTTAAAGCCCACTTAAAGATGTCAAAAAACAGAAAAAATACGTCCATTAATCTGACAATTTCTAAGGATTTTCACCTGGGAATAATGAAAATCAGAATATAAAAAGTAGGTGAGGATATAGATATGAACAATAAAGCACAAGAAAAGCAATGAACATGGCAAATACAATACATAAGGACTTAAAAGGTATTTAGAAAAATGAAACATTTAAAGACTAGGAAAGGTTGGTAAGAGGGGGAAAATGATTCCTTTAATCAGCACTTAACCACTTGTCAGGTACTCTTTCAAATGAACAGCCAAAAAAACAATCAGAAAAGACTTATGCTGTTGGAAATGTCATGGGAAAGAGTTTCTAAGAAAGCAGACAGCTGCACCTATATAAGGGTCAAGAAACATTATAGGAGCGGAGCTAAAAACGGCGGATCAGTAAGCAGCAAATGAACATGGTAGACAGTAGAGCTGTCTAAAAAAGGAAGGCAGAGGATATTGTTAATAGTGTATCAGGATTTAAAATCCACATTATTCTCACCACTCTGTTTAGATGGGTTATATTCTGTTTCAGTTTGTCTACTTGTACTTGATTTGAGGGCACAGACAGCTATCCCAAAAACAGCAGGATATAGTATGGCAATCATACTTAATTTCCTATTAACTTAATCTGAAGCCCTGTATAACTAACACTATCTTATTATAACTGATCTTATTTGAATCTGGTTTGTTAGGTTGCTGTTTTGTATTGACTGATTTTATTTGAATCTGTTATGAGAGTATAGGCAACTACACTGAAGATGACAAGATTCACTAGGATACCCACTCTGGTTTGACTGTTATCTGCTTCTGAAGTCATAATCTCTCCAATGTTTCGTTTTTATTAATATTATTATATACTGCTATGCCTGATGATATAGACAATTCTATTGAAGATAACAAGAGCCAGACCCTGTCTCAAAAAGAAAGAAAGAATATTTATACTATGCCTGATGATATAGACAAATTCTATTGAAGATAACAAGAGACATCATAGTAACCATTGTAGATCACCTTGTATTGTGGTTTCATATGACTTTTTCGTTTCATGTTTTTCTAGGAATTTGTTTTGTTTTTCCCTCTAATACAGAAAGGATAGATATACATGTAGAGACTCAAGCATGCGTAGAACTTATAAAGTTTATGAGAATTGATTATATAACACATGATGAAATGAACAACTGCTTTAAAGAAAGAGACACTACAGTACCCAGTGCTGATTCTGTAGCGTCATGACGTGAAATCCAGCAATACTATTGTTCTTTGCTAAGAGCGATTTTAGTCTGTTTTGTTTTGTTTAATTTCAACATTCATGAAGGTATGGACAACTATTTTGAAGAGATTGAGAGACACTTTGACGCCATTGTTGACTTTCCTATTGTCTGGTCTTGAAGATCTAAAACACCTTCATCATCCTGTTCTGATCAGTTTTATACAATTTTGTTTTGTATGAATTCATTGTGTGTGAAAACAGACAATATGATAGTGAAGATCTCTGGTTGTCTTGCTTTGAAATCTGTATCTCTTACATTGTTTTCTTCTGTTCTGTTGTGTTAATTTTTACCCTCTTTAAAATAAAAAAAAATCCTAGGTGTTTATACATAAGGTGTTGGACAATAACATAGCTCAAATGCATTAAAATAAACACTGATATATAAGCTCCAAAAATAATGAGATCAGATGGTGAAAAGAAGTAAAATTTAAGATTTAAAACACTGATCACAAACTTTATCCAAAGAAACTTAATCTGATCAGTCAACAGAATAATTTATCCTGGCATCTATTTAAAAATACACAATTGCAGTTATAGGGAAAATAAAGTTCAACAAAGGGGAAAAAACTGTAATTTGGGTGGGCTTAAGCTCCAAGAACATCATCAGACTAGAAAAAGCAGGAAGCAAATTGGAAATATTAAAAATCCGGCCTAATTCACTAACTGTAAAGGAATGAGGAAAGCAAATAACTAAATTATACAACCCAGTCCACCTCTCAAGAAAGTAGTTTTTTATATACAATGGAGAAAAAGCGGTTCTTAAGATGCTTGAACACGGGGGTGGAGGGGCAAGCGCCAGAGCCGATTTAAAATGATATGGCGAAGTAGAAACAGAAAACACCTCGGCCGGTACGTGTCTGCTAAAGGCAGGTAAGGCGAGCGAGGCGCAGGGGACGCGGCAAGGGAGGAAGCACACAGGGCCAGGCCAGCACACGCCCTCCGCGCCGGACGCTGCAGCCCCACCCGGTACACACGCAGGACGGCAGGCGCGGGGCCACACCTCACCGGCAACCTCTCCGCCAGCTTACCGCCCACCCGCCGCGGCGGGAACGCAACCTGGTAGGACCCCGGGCCCACAAGCTCCTCGGTGCCGCCCCCCACAGCCAGGGGGAGCCAGCGCGGCGCCCGGTCATACATGGCGGGGGCGGGGCCGGAGAGGGCGCCAGCACCCGCCGCCAGGGAGACGCCGTGGGCGGAAGTCGGCGGAAGTGACCCCCAGCCGCGCGCTCGCGCAGGCGCCGCCTCCCGCGGGCTCGACTTTCCCGAGGCAGATTTCTAGTCCCGCCGCAAAACCGAGGGAAACAGGAAGTGGCTTATGCGTCCACTAGGTGCCATTGACTGGCTCCACCGAGGAAGGACCTGGGGCAACCAGCCCCGCTGGGGCTGCCAGCCCCGGCCCTGCCCTCGCCCCCTTGCCCGGAGCCGAGGGTGGGGCTACGTTCCCAGGGCAGCCCTTGGCGCTGGCAGCCACGGTGTGCCCTGCTAGGCTTGGAGGGGAGGCTGTCGCAATTGTCTGGTCCCCAGACCGCAGTCCACTGCTCAGAAGACCTAGGGAACGCTCTAGGAGGGGCGAGGGCTGATGTGACCTTGACCATTGACCCCTACAAAGCTAAGAATCTGAGCCAAAACTACGATAGGAAAAGCAACAATGAGGCTGCCACTTCTAATCCCAGCCTCCTGGGTGGCTGAGGCAGGAAGACCGCAAATTCAAAGCCAGCCTGGACAAATTAGCATCTATCTCCCAAAAATAAAAATGAGCGGAGGTGGTGGGACCAGCACTGTGCAAAGGCCCTGGGTTCGGCCCTTACTGCCACACAAAGGAAGGCGCAGAGGAAACACAGCAGCACAACACACAACCTGAGTGCTGCACGCTTGCACTCCACTCCCATTCTGGACCTAACATGTGCATCCCGGCCTTGGGGAAAGAGAGCCGCCTTCCTCTCGGGTAGCCCTCCCTCGGAAGCCCGCTCCATCCCTGCAGCCTGCGCCCCCACCCCCCACCTTGGCCTGGGATTGGCGCCTTTCCTGGCTGCACGCTCTCCGCAAGTGCCTACCTACATACCTGCTTCCCTGGTCGTGAATACCCACACGATTGATTTATTACTCACTTTAGACATGCGTGTGGGGTCTGGAGTGGTTCTCACACCCTGCAATGTTGTGAAGAGATTCAGAAATAAACCCGGCTCTGTCCTCAGGCCTTTGCTAGGGAGGAAGGACCAGGAACCAACAGTGCAGTGTTGTGGAAATCTTTTTCCACTAAGAACCCAGGTGTGGACCAGCAATCCTTGCTCACAGAAGTCTTACGGGGAATCCCTTCACGGGGAGCTCAACTTTCTTCGAGGGTGGCGCAAGCCCAGTTCACAACGTCCAGAATGAATTTCCTGGGGCGGGTTAGGAAGCAGAAGGCCCCTGCTTTGGGGAGGGTTGATGCCACTTTGTGGTAGCTTTGGATCGCTACTCCTGGGGACCGCTCTGCTTGCCATGATTGGTGCCGGGACACCAGCCGGGAGAGCCAGTCCAGGTCGGGCTGTGGTTACCTGGACACTGGTGCAGAGCCTCACACAGGCTGCGGCTGTTCGTCTTCAGTGACCTTCCCTTGAATATATTTGAATTAGCGATTAGGAATGAAAGCAGACACTTCATATGCTCTCTATCTGACATCATTGGCTCTCTACTGAGCTTAACCTAACCTTGGACAAAGAGTCTCTCATGAGGCTTCTCCCAGCTCACAGACCTCTAGTGAGGAGGTCCGGCCTGAAGCACTAGCCACCAGGAGTTTCTTCGCCATGCCCACCTCCCAGGGGAACAGGCTTTCCTCAGAGCCGTCACAGGGAGGAAAAGCTGATGAGCAGCAGAACTCAGGATTCCTAGGTCTTCTGGTCAGATCCAATCAGAATATCACACCACTAGGGTGCAGCCTACAGACTCAACATAATCTTCAGTATTATATGATTCAGTAACCAGAACAGTATCTAGTATTTCAAGATTAGAAAAATGTTTAAATCTTTTCATTGTCTCTTACTGTGGTTTTCTGAAATGAATATCCTGCTAAAAATGAACATATCAACACAATTAAGAGTATGTACAAACACAGATAATTTGATTCAGCGTTTCACAATTCCTGCAGAACAGTTTTAATGCTAAGGAACCAGACAAATGGCTGACCATTTTAACTATTAGAAAGAAGTAAAACCTGTGTTTGAACTAAAATTCGATTTCAGAATTTCAGTTCTTTCCATTACTAACTGTTAGCTCCCACTAGACTGAGCTTTAAATGAAGCTTCAATAAGATTGAGCTTCAAAAAAATCAAACTGATTATCAAATAATAATACCTGCAGAAAAGACTTCATAGAAGGTAATTTAAGTCTATGGTAGATCCTATCTAGAGTATGAAATGGAAGGGAATTCTCCATTTGAGTCATTCAGTATCTTACAAATACTATAAAATCAAATTGACTTTAAAATTAATTTCTCTAACTCATGATTTAACTTATTAGTTTCCTGTTGTTTTGCTTTTTTGTGAAGAAAAAGAATAATGGTAGTAAATGATTTGTCATGCATCAAAATAAATTCATATACCTCATCAATACTGTTGGAAGTTACATTGTAGAATGTTAGCCCTCAAGTTAAAATGGTGAAAACATAATGATTTGAAGGTTACAAAGTATACTTTATGTATTATTTTATTAATATAAACTCATTTCTCTAAATTGTAAACTTACTGTGACTCTGAAATCACCAAATTTCAGGAATTACATGCAGATATTTTTACTATATTATCAAGGATAATCTGATTCCTTTTTCACATGTGTTTATTGAGCACCTATTGTGGGCACTGTGTGAAGCACTTAACATAAATAATTCACTACCACACAACCAATGTGTGATGTCCTCCTTCCTCCTCCTATACCAAGACTCCACTCGCTACCTTGTGGTGCACGTCACCACCTCCTTCATCTTAGGTTAGAGTCCTACCTGACTGAGGTGGACCAGATGGCTAAAGTCATGAACCTGTCATTTGTGAGTAACTACCTTAGTCTGAATTCATCCCCCTGCCCTCTACAAACTCTATGAAAACCTTTCTAACATTGTCTCTGGGACTCAGAAGCAAGCTTCTCTGAGCCAGGCTAGCCACATAAAGGCATTCTCCCCCTTACCAGGAGTGCATGATCTGTTCCTTATGTGATTTGAGAAAGTCTGTTATCATGTTTTCCACAACACTCACACCTTTAGTCATGTTTTTTCCTTGTTATTTGAAATTTTTCATGTTTTTTTTTTCCTAAAAAGCAGTCTAAGCTCGTGGTGGCTCTTGATGCCAAGGAGCTGGGATGCTCTGTCACCGAGCTTTGTGTTGATATGTGGCTCCCTTCTCAAGATCACTGCGTGGCCCCCAAATTCTCTGCTGGTGTTGCAGTCACTATGGTGTCAGGAAGGGAGGAGAAAACTGCATATTTCTCACTTGATTGCACAGAGTGAGAACAGGTAGAAGTTGGCAGGTGGTTACAAGGAGACCAGCCCCAAGACAGTCAGGACAGAGACCAGATGAGCCAGGCCTGCAGTCCAGGGCAGAGCTGATAGAAACTAGGCCCCAAGGGACTTGGTGGCAAACACCTGTAGTCCCAGCACTGGAAAGCTGAAGTAGGTGGATTGCTTAAAGTTCGAGGCCAGCCAGGGCTACACAGTGAGACCTTATCTCAAAGGAAAAAAGAAATTTCCACAAAGGAAACACAATGGCTAGGCCCACCCACCGTACCTAGAGAGGAACAACAGCTCACACTTGGCCTGTAACCAGTATTGCCTGGTCCTGTGAGTCTGAACAATGTAGCAAACACATAGACAGATGCCAGCACACTCTGACTCTCACCCTACCCCTTCCAGAAATGCCCACGTTCTTCTCTGTGCTAAGAGTAAGTTGAGGACCCCTCCAGACACACTCGTACTGCAGGCCTTGTTGTTCCACTGCATCATATTGGCTAAGCAGCTGTATTCAGAACCCTACAAATGGATTTTAGCCTGACCCAAGGTGACCTGCGATATAATTTTGTGACAAAAATCTCCTAGACCAAAAGCTTCAGTAGCAACCCACCCTCAGGACTCCTCCTCCCTCACCAGAGTTTTCTCTAAATAAAGCTTTCCTACTCTAAAGAGAGAGAGAGAAGCAGTATAATCATATGGACAGTGTACCCAGAAGTATCCCTTGGCTTAGTATAACTGTCTTACATGTTTATATGTTGTTTGCCTATTAGTCTGGTTTTTAATCAGTGCATATGACAATTAACTTTACAAGCTCTTATAAATAAATGAATCTGATGCTAGAAAAATAAATGTGGGGGAGCAGAGAGATGGAGAAAAAAAGAATTCTGTCCATGTACCAATTCCCTACAGTGAATGTAATCATTCTGTACTGCAAACACGGATTGATAAAACTAACACAACAAAAACATTCCTGCTCTTGGCCTCCTTTGTCCATTCTTCAGCACTGAAGACAAGAATTCGGGTTGGTACAAACTCTAAACCCCATTACACTTGTCAAAGAGACTTCTTATTTCTTACTGTAATTTGCCTTCTGCATCTCTTTTCCTCATCCTTGATAATTTTACCTGTTCCTGTACCTCATGGATCTCCTTTGATACATACACATTCCCCACTGTCTGCCTAACACCTGTTATGAGCATGGTGATGCAGCCCACTCTGAGCAAGGTACAAATCAATAAACTGGCTTTCCGTCTATAAAATGGGCATCTGTTCTAGGCCTGTACGCCTTGTCTGGCCAGCCAACAGCTGGCATGAGGAAACAGAACTCCCTGTGCCACTGGTCTCAGTAGAGGCCTCTGTGACCTCTGTGACATCTCAGAAGGTAGACAGCATTTCAGCTGAGGACCCTCTGACTGTCACACAAAGTTCTATGGAAGTGAATATTAACCCAAGGGAAAAATAAGCTTCCCAGGAATCAAGGCATGGTGCTTTGTCTCTTACTAGACCTTGCTTACATCAGGGCCTCCACCCGCTGTGCCCAGGATCTTTTCACAAGCCCCCTGAAGAAGCTATATGCCTTCCATAAAGAGTAAAGAGTCAAGATCCTTAGTCTTAGCCTGATAAGAGCTCCTGATGCTCCGGACCCCCTTGCATTCTAGATTATTGCCTCTGTGTCGTTCATCCTGCATCATGCCCTCACCCAGATGATTGGAGGATTGATGAGCCTCCGATGGTGTTCCATGACTACTTCAAGTGGAATGTGCCCAAATATAATTCATTTTTCTGTCTAAAAAGCCCAACCCATTAAAAGCATCAAATTCATAGAAATACAAAATAGAATGATGATTACCAGGAGTGGCAGAAACAAGGAGTTGTCATTTGAAGGGCAAAGAGTTTTAGTTTTGTAAGACGAAGGTGCCTAGAGATGACTACCAAACAGTGTGAATAGACTTACCACTGCTGAACTGTATGTGTGACTGGGGAAAATGGTGTGTTTTCACTGCACTTAAAATAATTATATTTCCTTAAGTTATATGAGTCCTTTGTGAAATCTCAGAAATGTTTGATATTTGTAAGACAAAAGATTTGTTAGCCACATTCTCTGTACTACGTAAAGGAAAACTCTGCTGAAGCCCAGTAAAAAATAAGTATTATCAATTACTGTGAATGAACAAGGGGAACTATGCAAAACATTTTATAGGTCGGCACATATGGACACATCATTACTAATGCAGGTCCCCAAAACAGCAATTACAAATACACAAAAGTCAAGAAAATAGTGGAAGTCAGAAGATAGCATAGGATTAAAATTCAAGTGAAGATTACTAGATTACCTAATTAAGTCTAATTGAGCAGGATAATAATGAATGTAAATGATGCCCTTCGGTCCCATATGCAGAGATAGGTAGCTACCAAAATTTCTCTTCACATATTTGTGGTTTTGAGGAATTCACTGTATTCTGTACCATTGTGTAGGGTACTCTAAATTACCCATTTTTGCTTCTGCCTACACTTTTTTTAACAAGTGAAACTCAGGTCTCCAAAAATAATCAGGTAATTCCAAATTCACTCAAACTCCTGGAAAAAGGGACAAAGCTTTATATCAAATGGCTTCTGTGACCAGGGCAATAAAAGAAATCTGTTTACCCTAGTGCAACCTGAAATTCCTCTTTTTCTTCCTTTTTGCACAGCACATACTCTGACTTAGTGTTCAGAATAGGGCTTGTGGCTGGCAACACAGGAGGCAAGGGAAAGACAGGGAGGGGGAGAAAACAGCCTCCAAGAGATCCTCCCTCCCTCCAGCACTGACCACTAAAAACCTCAGTGTCTAGAGGTTTTCATTTTTTTCTCAAATCTTCTTACCCTGCTTCCCACTAACACAAAAAGTCCACAGAGAATGTCACCCTAGATATAGTAAACAAATTTTAGAAAACGCTGAAAATGACCACACTGAACCCTAGGGTTAGTTAGGATTCTCTCCTATCCCTGGAATATGTACTTCCAGTAACATATGTCTTAATTTTATTTTTGTTTTACACTTACATGTATGGAATTAGATAGATCTCTAAACTCATTTTAATGTTTAGGATTCTTGAAACTGAAAAATAAATCTTTAAAAAATATTTTTTAGTAGAGGGCACTAGATGGCACAATTTCTCCAATTTATGTTAATAAGGCATTCATCATTTTAATAATTCTCATATACAATAATTTTCCTTTATAAATAGTTATACCTAAGTAAACTATCAAGAAACCTATACAATAATTGATAGAAAAGTTATTGGAAATATTTCTATATGCCTTGTTTTATGTCCTTATTCATAAACAGAGGAATGATAATTATAACACTTAGTTTAATAAAGTAACCCAAAGAAAACAGTCTCTATAATAAAATAAAAAGGTACAGATAGTAAACATCAATTTGTATAAAATGCACATTTTATAGAGTTACTGATATGTAATAAAACTATATATAATAAAACTATAAAAAATAAAACTATAAAATATATAGTTTTATGTAATAAAACTATAATATAAAAAGTGTACTGGTAATTCTCTTGACAATGGATGCTTAAAATTAGATATTAGAAAAACTAGCAGGTCAAAAGTGTTTTTACTTAACTGCTTTTGTCAATTCTGCTTATTTGAGTGGACTTGACTTGGATCTACCTAGCAGATTAGTAACCACAATGCATGGTGTATCTGGGTGGGTTGTGGAAGGGTTGTAACAGGGTTTAGATATCCTATAAACCCAAGCTCTTGTCTCCCAATACCAAAGAATAGACTTGAGAACAGAGGAGGAGAACAGTAGAAAAACTTTATCAAAAAAAAAAAAAAAAAAAAAAAACCCTCCTGAGAGGGAGGTGGAGTCCAGAAAGTGGCTTGCTGCTTTGTTTAGGGGATTCATACAGTAAAATCACACTGCAGGTTACCTTGGGTCAAACCATTATCAGCCTATGGGGTTATAAGCACAGGTACTGAGCTAATACTGATCTAACAGAAAAACAGAGTACAGGGCTGGGAGTTTAGCACAGTGGTGTAAGTGGCTGCCTGACAAGCACAAGGTTGTGAGTTGGTTCCCCAGTAAAAAAATAAAAATTAAAAATTGAAAAAAACAGGGTACATAGCAAGAGTACCTCTCCAGGTATCATTGTTGTATCTATAACCTTAGCATGCAGGAAAAACCAAGGCATTTCTGACAGGAGTAGGCATGAGGGTCATAGCGTGCTGGCACCCATCTATGGGTCTGTCCCATTGCCCAGACTCCCTGTGCCAGGGTGCTGACTACAGCATGACCTTGCTGTTCATCTCGGGGAGCTGCCTCTCCAGGCCCAGTTTGTTAGCTGGGCCAGGACCACAGGCCTAATCTGCCTCATCTCTGCTGTGACTCTTGGCCCTGGTCTCTTTCTAACTGCCTGTCAATCTCAACCCAGCCTGGCTCTCTGCAACAAATGGGCCTGGGTATGTGCATGGCCCCTGGCTCCTTCCCCTGCCCTACTTCCCAGCTGCCAAGAACTAAGCAGCTTTGCTGTGCCACACCCTTCCACCAGGCTAGTGCTACCTTAGACTCACTGTGAGCCAGCTTTCTACTGTCCTGTTTCAAATTATGAGTGTCTCATACTGTGTCTCATTGACTGGACAGTGACTTATTAGTCACTGATTTAGCTAATTATAACCACTTTGGACCTAAGTTTCTTCATGTTTACTATTGAAAAACATAATTCTAGAAACAATAGAAAATGATGAAGATCTAGATGTCACATTCAATTGACTTTTTATTTGTTAAAATTATGTTAAAGCAAAAGTCTTAGATCTGTCGAATGTTTTCACTGTCACTTCATTTCCTAGAATTATTTGTAGTTCACACATTTATCACCTCTTGAGCTTCATTTTGCCATTTAAGATATAGCACATCAGCCAATCAAGCAGCACATACCCCTCACCTGAACCAAATCCTTCCTTAGTTAAGGATCTCAGTCTTAACTACCCATCTTTGAACACTCCTGTCAGACAATACAGTTAACAGCAGGAGATCATTACTTAAGAGGTTCTAAGAGGGAAATGTGCTGATGTGCTATATCTTAAATGGCAAAATGAAGCTCGAGAGGTGATAAATGTGTGAAATACCCCTTATTAGATATGCTTCTCTGATGAAAGCATACTCATCTCTGATGATGTCATCACCTTGGGTAAAGCTAACAGCTTCCAAATGTTCCCAAACAAAGCAGGGAGCAGGGAAAATGGCATCTATATTGTAAACTAGATGGCCCAAGCCTTGGTAGAATATTAATGAAATGACACATTATAGACAGATTGCCCTTACATTCCAATGAACTAGGTAAAGTTGGGTGTCAAGTGGGAGGGAGGCAGGAAGAGAATAAGTTGAACGATCCTGTAGAGGAACACTTAATCAGCACCTGAGGCCACTGAAAGTTTATCATTCCATAAGTGGCTTCTCAATAGTAACACTAAATGGGAAGTGATTTGTTGTAGGAAATTGTTTCCAGAAATTTAAGAGGAATTACCTGTAACAGCTGGACCAATATTCTCTCTGTATCTACCATAATTCAACTACGAGTTTTACAGACAGGCTTTCAGGGAACTCCAAGATGTAGCCATAATGCTGCTATCATCTATCAGTTCAACTTAATCAGTTCTCTCTCTTTTTAAGATAATTTCCCATAATAGCCCGAGGAAAACAACCATCTCCCCTTAAATACTGGATATGACATCAGAAGTCCATTTTTTCTCCTCTAAAATAATAGTGAGCCAATATCCTTACCAATATGTACAATATATTATGAAAAATAAGGAGAAAGTAGAATACAATTTGGAAGATAGAACTATAATGTGGTACATGATGAACATTGTGGATTGTTCTCCAATGTTTTTGTTCCACACCAGAAAACAATCTGAGCAAATTACAGTAATTTATTCTTCTTTCTAGTGATTGCTTCAGAAAAAGGAATGTGACCCAACTGTAACTGTGGTAGGCATACATTATAAATGCCCACCCAAAAATGTTCTACCTTATTCCTGAAAGCTATGAATATGCTGAAATGTCATTCCCATGACTCAGTTACTAGGTGTACTTGATCTTAAAACAGGACAGAATACCTGCAGGGGCCTAATCTGATCACACAAGCATTAGAAAGCCATGAGGTTTCTTGAGCTGAGTTTTCAAATCCTCTAGAAGTTGAGGGCCCAGGCCAGGCCCTCAACTTCAGCCTTGCGAGTGGACTGCAGGAGAGCCAGTGAGTGCTCCCAAACCCACAGAGCTGTGATAGAGTCAGTGAATGTTGTTTAAGCTAGTAAATTTGTGACACCCAGTATGATGGCAGTTGAAAATTAATACAATGGCCAAAGACTTTTAAAATAGAATCCACTAAGAATTCTGGGAAAATTTACTTCTTTCTTAGGATGTTGCTGCAACTCCTGACCTCATGACCAGAGCTGGCTTGTGATGAAACAGATTGTATTGATGGAATTTTTGAGAACTAGGTTGCCCTTATGATCACTGAATAACCCTATGTAGTAATAGTATAGAGGATGTTAATTAGTTAGAAATAAGAACAAAGCTACCTCCTCATGTCACTACAGATAATAACCCTAAAGTCCACCCCTACCTCCAGACTTACCAACATGTGAAACAATACATTTATTATTAAACTAACTTGAGTCAAGTTTGCTGTTACTTACAGATAAAATGTGTTGACAGGCTTATTCATATAAAACTGGCATAATTATGTCTAGGAAAATACATTAGATGAAAAAACAGTAGACACTGAAAAAGAGACTTGAAATCTCATCCTGAGCATACTGCTTGCCATGCATACATAAGACCCTGGGTTTAATCCTAGCATCACAAAAGCAAAGAAAAATTTTAAAAACCGTGGTCTGGTGGTCTGCTCATTTAGTATCTATATAACCTTGGTTGGGTCTCATTGCACCTCTAATTCCTCAAGAATTGGAAGTAACAGTTTACTGAGTTATTGTGAGCACTAAATGAAATCATATAGCATTGTGTCTAAAATATAGTAATTATTCAATAAGAGGTTATTATGCTCAAATATAATGTTAAGAAAAATAGGAAAATATTTTCTGGAAAGAAAAATTTAATCAAGAAAAAATGGAAAGGTATTTTTAAAGGTAGTAAAAGATACATGTTGAATATTACAGCCCAATAATGGAATTCAACTGTTACATTATTATTAGATGGTTTAACAATAAAATACACAAAATTGTCAGAATTTTTAAATACTATGCTTTTGCCATAATAGTAACCAAAATTCAATGTTAAAAGAAAAATACAGTAATGTCTTAAAGTCATAAATACAGGTTAAAAACCAAATAAATTAATAAAACAAATTTATACTATTTTCTCCAACATGCAGTCTAATTTGGTGTCTTACTTACACCAAAAGGAATTCAAAAGTTGTTTTTAAAATTAAAAAGAAATGTGGCCCGCACCCCTCTGGCTGCCTTGCCACCACCGTACCAGCAAGGAAGAAAGCGCCACACAGAGAAGACCACCACCTCCACCCCAGCTCGCGCTGCTGTGCGTGCTTGCCCACTACTCCCCTCCCCACCACAGCCCCACACAGAATCATTGAACTGAGGTAGATTGACAGTGCTGGTTCAGTGGGAGACTGGGTGACCCCTCGCCCAGACAGAACACCCCAGTAGGTTCTGGTCACTATGTACCCAACAATTGGGTGGACATCTACCACAGAGTAGGACCCTAGGAGGTACACTGCCAACAGTTGTGACTATTGGGACTAAATAACCAGGTATTGGCCCAGAAGGTGAAAATGACAAAACGAAAAACCAAAATGCAATCTCAAACATCTAGTCCATCAGATGCAAGAACAGATGACAGAGAAATGGAAGACTTTAACAGTCATTCACTTGAAATCTCTGAAAAGATAGCAAACAAAGTAAAGAAACAAATCCGTGAGGCTATAAAGGAAATCAAATTAGAAGTAATGGCTTATGTAAAGACACAAGTAACAACCTTAGTAAAGAATCTGCTCAACATAGCCAGGGAAGAAATAGATTAAAAAAAATACACGAACATGGGAAATTGACTGAAACCTTGAATGAACACAGTAGAAAACAAACAGAATCCATGAAACAGTTTCAAAGAGATATCCAAGAAATAAAAAAACTCTATTGAAACCTGGCAAAACCATTTAAATGAAGCTGTGGATAGAATTTCAGACATTGAGGATAGGATCGCAGTTAGTGACCAGGAAAAGATAGAACTTATAAAAACAGCAAAGCAGCACAAAATGACAATCCAACAGCTTTAAGATAACATCAAGAGAAATAATGTAAGGCTAATAGGCATCAGTGAGGCAAGAGACAACGTAAAGGACTTAACAAAACTATTCACAGAAGTAATTATGGAAAATTTCCCAAACATAGGGAAAAAATCTGACATACAAATAACTGAGGCATATAGAAAGCCAAACAGTCATAACCAACATAAATCTACACCCAGACATATAATAATTAAGCTTTCAGGCATACAACATAAAAACAGAATACTAAGAGCTGTTAGAGTAAAGACGCAAATCACCTATCAAGGAAAGCTGATCCGGCCCACGGATCAGTCCGTGGGTCTCACCTGGAGAAGGAACGGGGATGGGGGGCAGGGCAAGAGGAAAGAGAGACGGAGACAAGTTGAGCAGTTCCAATCAAGTCTCGTTTATTGAGGAAGTGAACATGGTTTATATAGGGTGAGGGCAGGAAATTGTCGTCATCAGGCAGAGATGTTGTGGAGAGACTAGATAGGTCGCAGTCATGTCCGGCCAGGCAGAGAGGATCATGGGTAATGTAGGCAGATGCACCAAATGCCCACAGGAGGGTGGGATGGGGTGGCAGCAGTGAGGCTATCACGCCGCTCCCTACATCTCCTCCCTTATCATTTTATAAAATCAGGAGTATGGCAGGCCTTGTGAAGACGGCGCCTGTCTTGGGACATGGACTCCATATGTGAACCCGACCAAGCCTTACCCGTCATGGGCCTGCAGGACAGCAGTTGGTCCTGTGCCTGTCTTTGGTGGCTGGGGGTGTAGCACAAATGTCCAAGTTGCCCGTCTCTGGCTACCCGTCTAGTACCTCAAGGCATCTGGGCCACATCATCAATATGGGCCATTTGTGGGAATCGTTTCCCAATAAGTTTGTTGATCTGCCATCTCCAGTTGATGATAATGTACCTGAATGGGCTTTGCCATGAATGCATCAATTCTATCCTTAAGAAGCCTCATGATCCTCTGGAAGATGCAAGGGCCAACAGTTAGAAATAACAATAAGGCAGCTAGGGGTCCCAGAAGGGGGGCAATATAAGGGAAGAGGCCCCCCCACATGGAGGAGA
>PVJX010018176.1:0-37044 GCA_004027295.1 Dolichotis patagonum
CTCTTTAACAAATGGTGCTGGAAAAATTGGCTGTCCATATGCAGAAGACTAAAACTAGACCCATGTCTATCACCATACACTAAACTAAAATCTAAATGGATTAAAGATCTAAATATTAAAACAAACACTAAAACTGCTGGAAGACAAAGTAGGTAAAAACCTCAAAGATATAGGGGTAGGAAGAGAATTCATGAACAAGAACCAAAGTACATGGGAAGTACTTCCCAGAATCAAAAACTGGGACCACATCTTATTAACGAGTTTCTGCATGTCAAAAGAGGTTTCCAGCAGAGTGAAAAGAAAACCCACAAATTGGGAAAATATCTTCATGGACAGCACCTCAGACAAAGGACTTCTGTCTAGAACTTATAAAGAATTTTAAAAAAATCAGACCCTCGAAATTCAAAGACCCAATCCAAAAATGGGCATCTGAAATGAATACACAGTTCTCAGATAAAGAAACACGAATGGCAAATAAATACATGAAAAAATGTTCATCATCATTAGTCATGAGAGAAATGCAAATTAAAACCACACTGAGATTCCATCTCACTCCAGAAAGAATGGCCAAGATAGAAAACACTACGAACAACAAGTGCTGGAGAGGCTGTGGGGAAAAAGGAACTCTTCTACTCTTTTGGTGGGAGTGTAGACTGGTGCAACCACTGTGGAGGTCAGTCTGGAGATTCCTCAAAAAGCTGGGCATGGAAGTCCCATTTGACCCAGCTATTCTGCTTCTAGGCATATTTCCAGAAGAACTGAAAACATCATACCACAGTGATTTATGTGCACCCATGTTTATAGCAGCACAATTTGTAATAGCCAGATCTTGGAAACAACCTAAGTGCCCATCAACTGAGGAATGGATAAAAAAGTTGTGGCATTTTTATACAATGGACTACTACTCAGCTCTAAAGAATGATCACATCGAGGTATTTATAAATAAATGGACACGACTTGAGACCATTCTCTTAAGTGAAATAAACCAAACTCACAAGGGTATATACCATATAATCTCCCTAATATGAGATTTGATAAGAGCATATAAGACTTTATGGTAAGCATGAGTCCCCATCTCACAGCTTCGAACTCTTTTAAAGTTTTAAATCATCAGTTGGAATGGTGTTACCCTGTTTTTTTTTGACTGTATCATACTTGATATGAATAGCAGTTTTGAAGAAAACAAAACATTATGACAGCTATTGTTGATTTAATATCACCCTTCTTAGAAGTCCTACCATGCTTTTTTTTGTTCTACTACCATTGGTTCTATCTATCACATTGTGTCTTATTGGAATTTGAATATGTGTGATAGCTCAAACAAATTTTTTTCTTTTTTATCAAAAATGAGATATTACAGTGCCCATTGAACATTTTCTGTTATTCAGTTCAGAAAGCCCTGTAAATCTTTCACTCTATGCATGGCTTTATACTATTGTGTTATGTTTGATATTGTTGCATTTGAAACTATGTTCAACTATAGCAGAGTAAGAGATATGTTGTTACCTACTGTTGGTGTCCAGTTGTCTTAATGTAAAGTACTGTGCTGCCTATGTTGTCCTGTTCTGATCTGCTCTGTACTGCCCCCTTTTGTTTTATTCTCTTTCAAATAAAAAAAATTAAAAAAAAACATTAGAAATGGAATACCTTGAGCACTTTGGAACAGTATTTAATTATGGCTCACTATTTACTGTTCCCCTTCAAAGAAAGGATAAAAAACGATGCCAGGCATGGAGTGGGGAGCTAAGGCTCTGCTACCAGGGACCTATACTGGAAACAGTAGAATATGCACTTCAGAAAGGATCAAGGGGAAAGTTAGGCACCATATGAAAGCCTATGGAGAGTCCCTCATCGTGTACTCTGGGCTCACAGAGAGCAATTGGTGGAGAACTTTTCTAGCTCCTTGAGACCACTGTGCAACAATTTTTCTAACAGTTTTCTAGTTTTTCTTCCTGACCGTTAGCAAGTGAATAGTTCATGTATTTGTTGCTTTTCTCAATATTTGTGTCTGTCTCTAAGAGTTAAGTTTACTCTGTATGTCAGGAAACATGGGTATGCTTATGAATTCTATGCATTCTCAAACATCCGGATGACAAAGTTTCCTTTATTTACGAGCATCTTTCTTCATTCTCTCCAGTATAATAAAGGATTCTCTATTTTTTCTAGAAACAAATAGTTCTCTAAGATTTGGAAAACTAAACACCTCCCCATGCCTCAGGAAACCACTACTCATTTTTCCTTTCGTACACTTTGGCCTCTATTTCTTCTTCAAGTTTGCCTCACTTGTGAAACACAGAAACATTTAAAATATGTTCTCCTTAATGAGGCAACCTATCACTCTTTTTTACTCCTCAAAACATCTTAAAATATGAAAAATAAGTATAAAAATTTTGAATATTAAATCATGTTTTTATTCTATTAAGGTGGAAATCACTGTCAATAAAGTAAAGGAAACATATGCACTTGAAAATGGAGAAGCATAAGCTAATTAGCTAGGGATGCATACAGAAATCTTGATCAAAATTAGAAACAAAAAATTTGAGACAGAATATAACTGTGTAATTCAGTCTGGAATTCATCTCATTATGTAGCCCAGGCTGACCTTAAATTTATGGCAGTCTCTCAAATACTGAGATTATAGGGATCTGCCACTATGCCTGCCAAAATTAGAAAATATTTTAAAACAAAGGGTAAATACTATTGTAAAGTTGTGCCATAGATAAGAATGTAATCTGATATCTAATATATTTGTACTAGAATAAAATACTGAATGGAATCATGAGCAAAGAAAACATTTTAAGTAGTTAAAGGGCAAAGAAAATAAAAGAATGGAAGGAGGAAAAATAAAGAGCTAAAATAAAGTGTTAAGTAAACTATGTGAGAGGACTGGATGAATAAATGAAGCTATACTATCGATAATAAATGATTTTATTATCTATAGTATATTCTGTAGTAACTACAAATTGACAGTATATCTATCAAGATAAAAATTTCAAGTATGTATCCTACACATAGAAAATCACAAAAAATGCTCATACAGAATAGCACTACTTAAATTTTTAACAAAGAATATCATATTGCTTATGAATTAAAATATAGTATATGGAAAAATATTAAGATTTGCATAGAAAAGGGAAAGACAAGGATCAAGACAGTGATCTCTGTAAAATAGGGTCTGAAACATACACAGAAAAATGTTAAAAATTCACAAAGCTTTGTGACATTTACAGATTTTATTATTGCATATGTTTTTCTGTGCACTTTTATACTAGCTGGCTATTCAGATTCATTTCCTATGTACACGTTAATCCACTGGAATCTGTCTCCTTGATTCTATAATTCCTCTACAAAATGACTTCAAAAATATCAAAGTTGATTTTCCTGTTTTTTAAAAAAAAAATATTTCTTTTATTCATTGTGATCTCTACTTAGTGATTACCTAAATGTCCATGCCCCAATTTTAGAAATTACATTGTGTTATGCAAAATATGACAGAAACATTGCAGATGTGATCAAGTTAAGGATGGTAAGATAGAGAAAGGATGGATCTCCATGTGAACTGGAGCCTTAAAATTGGAAGGTATTTCTTAGCTATGATTAAAAACCAGGATGTGACATTTGACAATAGAAGAAGTATCTGAGAGATATGATGTTGTTGACACGGGAGATGTAGGAATGGAGTCACAAGCTGAGCAATGCAGGCAGCTCCTGGAATATAGTGTGGGGTACAGCCTTCCTTTGAGCCTTTAGACAAAGACAGCCCTACTAACCTGATAGCTGGGTTTTAGCTCAGTGAGGACTTTGTTTGAGTTCTGATCTTCAGAACTAGAAGGAAGCAGTTCACATCATTTTAAATTAAATGTATTTTGTAATATATAAAAACAAAAAATTGTACATATTGCTGGGGTACCACGTAATATTTAATACTGATGCCTTGTGCAATATTTAAATCCAACGTATATCCTCAATGTTTGTCATTACTTCTGGTGAAAACAGTCCTACTCCTTTTCTCTAGTCTTTGAAATATACAGCACAGTGCTATTGTATCTAGTCATCCAAGTGTGAATACCACAGTTTCTCACTCCTCTCTACTGGTAACCTAGTCCTACAGATCAACAATTTTGCATCTCCTTTGCGTGCTTCCTAAGCTCTGGTAACTACTATTCTCTTCTCAACTTCCATGAGACGAAAGTTTCAACAATTCACATATGAATGCAACCATGCTGTATTTGTCTTTTGGTGCTGGCTTATTGCACTTAGCATAATGACTTCCATGTTGTAACAAAAAACAGGATTTCATTCTTTTTATAGCTAAGTAGTATCCCAGTATGTGTCTGTTTCTATTTTCTCTATCTGTTCATCAGCTAGTGGATATTAAATTTGTTATTTTATGTCATCAAGTTTGTATTACTTTGTTAAAGTAGAAACAGGAACTTAAAATTATTTTTACAAGGTTTGATACAGGTTAGGATTTCTTCCTTGAACTGATCTCTCTCCTTGTTACTCTTACTCTACGTTCCTGTTTCTCTTCTTTGTGAAGAACAAATACTTCCCAGTACACTTTCCCAGAATGGCTCTACTTTTGCAAATCCAATAAACGGTGATGTAACAGATCATTCCTTTCCATTCCAATAAATTTCAGCCTAACTCTTCGCCTTATGTCATAGTCAGGGGTTGTGCAGAGAACAATTAGAATCAGGACATGGAGTTTATAATATTAGTTTTATGATGGTCACCCAGAGTTAACACAAGAAAACGTAGGAAATCTATTCATAACACCAAAGACACAGAATATTTAGTCAAGGGTCTGAATCCCACAGCAATGTCCCACATGAGCCCAGATAAAGACCCAGAGCTCATGACAGTGCTTCCCATGAGTCCAGCTGGAGGTCTAGAGCCCACAAGAAGGACTCACACCAGTCTCTTTTATGGATCCATGCTGGGAAGGCCCAAAGGTCAGCAGTGGAAACTAGGAAGTCTATGCCAGCGGGGTGAAGGACCTGTGCTGGTAGGCTGAGAGTTCTATGCTACAGCCAAGAAATAACACTCACAATAAACACCAGATTTATCTTGAAAAGCACCACAGCCATCCTCAGTGACACGGAGGCCCCGAGCTCCGATGACAACAAACACAGTCGAGTACACGCCAGGAAGCCAGTGTGACAAGTTCATCCTGGAGACCAAGTAGCACACGTTTTCCCCTCCAGAGCCAGGAAGCAACGCTCAATGTGAGGACCAGAGCTTCTCCAGGAGAACCAACGGCTCAAACAGCAACATGCAGGAGAACCCACAACACCTCAACCTCTCAATGCCGTAACACCTTAACGTTCTTCCTTCTCCTTCTCCACGTTCCATTTACGTTGTCAACCTTCCTCAGGTGAAACATCTCCATTCAGCACCATGCTGATGTAATCCAACTGGAGTTAAGTTGACCACCAGTTCTTAATCCATAACACCTTGGTTATGCTATCTGTGCCAGTGGTTTTATTGCTATTAATGAATTTAAATTATTTGACTGACACATACTATTCATATATATTTATGGGGTACAATGTGATACATCATATTAGCTGACTTAAAATATTCTACAAAGCTACTATGGACTACAAAGTACAAATATATTACATAGCTAAATATCATGATACTGACTTGAAAACAGACAATCAAACTAAGGCTCAAAATAACATGATATATTTATGGTCAACTAGTTTTCTACAGAAGAACTAA
The DNA here is from genome assembly GCA_004027295.1 of Dolichotis patagonum. Taxonomy (NCBI): domain Eukaryota; kingdom Metazoa; phylum Chordata; class Mammalia; order Rodentia; family Caviidae; genus Dolichotis; species Dolichotis patagonum. Next base: position 5,728 of record PVJX010018176.1, read on the forward strand.
GAACAATGATGAAAGGATAATATCTTTAATAAATAGCACTAAGAAAGCTTTATTCACATGCAGAAGAATGAATTTAGACCCCTATCTCTCACTAATTACAAATAGCAACTCAAAATGGAAGATTTAAAGTAAGACTCAACAAATATATAGCAAAAAAACAGACCAGAAGATCAGTGGAACAGATAAGAAGATGAGGAAACAACATCAGACACACTAAACAACTTATCTTTGACAAAGGTGCCAAACACATTCATTGGAAGGAAGATAGCTTCTTTAATAAATGGTACTGGAAAAACTGATTCTACACAAGCTGAAGATTAAAACTTTACCCATATCTTTCACAATGTACCAACCTAAAATCAGAATGGATCAAAAATCTTATTAAAACAGGAACATTAAATCTACTGGAAGATAGAGTAGGTAAAACTCTTAAAGACATTGGTGTAGGCAAAGACTTTATGAATAAAACCTGGATTACACAGGAACTATCATGAAGAAAGAACAACTGGGATCTCACCCTACTGAAGAGCTTTTGGACAGCAAGACAAACCACCAACAGAGTGAAGAGACAACCCACAACATGGGAGAAAATGTTTGCCAGCTATTCCTCAGATAAAGGATCACTATTGAGAACATATAAAAAACTCAAAAAAAATTAGCACTCCCAGACTGAGATCCAATCCAAAAATGGGCATCTGAGATGAATGTATACTTCCCAGATGAAGAAATGCAAAAAGCAACTAAATATATGAAAAAAATGTTCAACACCAATGATCATTCAAGGATGCAAATTAAAACAACACTGAGATTCCACCTGGCTCCAGAAAAAAATGGCTATCATCAGGAAATCAACCAATAACAAATTGTGAACAGGCTGTGGGGGGAAAAGAACACTTCTTAGTAGAAACATAGACTGATGCAACCACTGTGGAAATCAATGGATATTTCTCAAAACTTAGGATTAGAAGAACCATTCAACCCAGATTTTCTCCTTCTAAATATCTTCCTGGAAGGATTAAAAGTATCATACCACAGTGATACATTTGCACCTGTGTTTCTAGCAGAACAATTTGTAATAACTAAATTTTGAAAACAACCCAAATGCCCATCAACTAAGAAATGGATAAAAAAGACAGTCTTTTTATACAATTGAATACTACTAGCTATAAATCAGGATACTTGAGACTTTTGTAGGTAAATGGCTGCAATTCGAGACCATATGTATAAGTGAACTAAATCAGACTCACATGTGTAAAAATCATATTGTCTCCATAGCACGAGAAACTGAAAGAGAACGTAAGGTCCAGAATGTACAATAGATGTTGTGAAATAAGCAGAAATTTTTCAAAAGGAAAAAGAAACTAGGCTGGGGAACAGAGGAAGGAAAGGAAAGGATAAAGAAAAGAAAACAAAATACAGCATAGTTATGCTACTAATTTCTCTTGTTTGTTTGAAAGAAAGGTTTGGGATAATATCATTTAGAGAATTTTTAATGTCCATATTTTGTACTCTGAATAATTATTTTGAAGATAATATACAATGAAGTAATTATCGTTATTCTCCTATTATTTTATAATGAAATTTTGTTTTACTTTTTTTCCATAGTATAAAGAGAAATAAATAGACAAATGGTCCAGCTGGCAGCCCCAGGCATTTCACACTGCAACAGTCCTTGACCTTTTCCTGGCCTGCACTCACTACAGTCCTTAGCTGTGTCACCTACATTTTTATCAAAATACCTGCTTTTGACCAAATGCCAGCATCGGCCTTGGCTGCAGAGGTTATTGACACTGGGGTCTCAGATAGGCCTGTGCCGGGTTCCTCTGACACAGAATCCACTGCCTCCTTCACTCTGTGGCCTGGACTAGGGTATCTCCATCGCACACTCTGGCCTTTCCCTGCAGTAGTCCAGTGGTATTCAGTCCAGGCCTTTTTTTCCTCCAATCAGATTTGGCTACTGCTAGAGGCATCTCATCTATAAACACAGAGGGCGGTAAATGCAGCTAGAAACAAGACTTGTGGATTCTGTTCAATAACCTGCAATACACAAGGAAGCCCTCTACAGCAAAAAGGATCCCATACAGAATGTCTATGGTGTCAATTTTGCAAAAGCCTGACATGTACCTTTGGCTTCAGTACCAGGTGGGCTTATGACTTCCAAGTCCCCTCTTTAGGGTGAGATCTTTGCCTATAATTTTGCACTTGCATACACAGCCAACATTCCTCTGTATGAAGCTAAGGTAATAATCTTTTCCCAAATTTATATTAAATATTTTAATGTATTATTGCTAAACTAAATGATAATGCCATTTTGTTAGGATCTCAAACTGGTATATAGAGTTATCATTTGTGTCTATTTCAAATCAAAACATTTACCAAATTGATTACATTTTCTTTCCAAAATTCTATGTAAACATTGACTTCTTTCCATCCCCATCAGGGGATACGTTATTTTAAGCCATGAAGTTTGTAGTAATTTGCTATGACAGCAAGAGAAATCAAACATATTCATCTTATGTTATTTTTACACTCTTAGATATAATTGATCTCTCTTTCCTGAGATTAGGTTGGAGTCAAATTATTTGAATGTTTTGTATCACTAGCTTTTTTCATTCCACAAAAATAAGTTCAAAAGAAGTTATTTGAATACTGCAGGCAATTCTACTCACTGTTTCAGTTTCAGGGGTTTCCCTCAGAGTCAGCAAGGTTTACCTGCTAGTTGCTACACAGGTCTTGTCCCTGTCTATGTCTTTCTCCTATGAGTTTATTGCCGCACAGAGAAAGTGGGTGGGTATTTTCATGAAAGTACAGTTTAGCCTCTCAAGTGCAATCTATCTGACCACTAAACCAAGCACTCAGATGCAGCCAAAGTGGAAGGAAAGCAGCTTAGAAGGTACATTGACCCAACAACTTTCCTAGTGGATAAGGCTTTTCTGACAATCTGTAACGTTTGGGGCCTTGTTTACTGAATGTAAGAGGAATTCTCGCTTAGATGTGAGTCTGCGGCACCAAGACAGCTAAACTTTCCTCATCCATTCTGCAGTCACCAGGGTGGAGTCAAATGATAAAACTTGTTACTCAGAACCAGGATCATTTCAGAAGACTCTCTTTCCTGCCAGACCAAAATTCAAGCTCATTTGAATGGAATAATGTGCTTTTTCAGAATCTTGTTCTGTGGTTTATCTCTTTATCATTGTGTCTTATTTCTCCTTTTATAGACACAGGGCAAATATTAACCTATCCACTTAGTAATATCCTAAAGAAATTGTTAAATCTAATTAGAGACTACAGTAAATTCAAAGACTTCTGGATAAAAGACTTGCTAAAGTTTATGGGGATACTTAGCTTTGGGAGTGTATTTAGTACATTCATGGGGAACTTAGTGGGAAGAAAACTTGAATAGTCATGTTCCTGTGGTCCTGGGGTTGGATCTAGTAAGAGCCCCCACTTTCCTCCACCATAGCGGAGATCAGCTAACTGGCTCTAATCACAGTCTGAAGCCACAGTCCTAATCAATATAAAGAGGTAACAGAGGGAAGGGGAAGGGACGGTGACAGCTACTTAGCAGAAGCAAGTATAATTTGCACAGCTGAGGAAAGTTTCATGAGGAAAAGGATATGGATGGGAAGAGGAAACTGAGCAGGAGAGAGAGAGTTCTAAAAAGCATTCCAAAGAACTGACATGCGTGGGTCTAGGGGACACCGGATGTGGCTACCTTAAACAAATGGTGACTGTCTACAGTGCTGAGTTCAGCAAAGGGTTTTGCTTTTTCCTTTAATGTATCCTTCTTGCTCCACCACCAGAAGGAGGTAGGAATAAGGAGTTAAGAACACCCTCGTCCCTGTGGCCATGGTCACGGCTGAAGGGATGACAAGATCAGAGCTGTAATGTGCACCTGGTTGTACTTTTAATTAAGTGACAGTGAAGGAAAACTGAGCAGTGGTTTGGAGTTGGTGTAGGACACTTTGATGGACATAAATATATGTTTTAGAAAAGTGTTGAGGGATAAGTAATTCAACTTCAAGTTCAATATCACTTTAAGCTGAACATATTCAATAGATGGCTTAATTTATAATTCTGATAATCAAATATCTACAAAAATTGCTTTAGAATACAGATTAGAAGAAACGCTTGTCAGAATATTCATGAAGGCTATTTCAAGCAGCTGATTTTACTTTAATCTTGATGTTTTCATTATGCTTATTAAAAAATATTATATAGGTAAGTAGAAAATTTACCTCAGACTATCACTCATGAAATTCCTACTGACATTAAAATGTATATTGCATGTAAATGATAAGAAAACTTATACAAAGGGTTCTGATATGCAATGTAAATTTTCATTTCTTTCTCATATCCAATTTCCTCATAGATAAACATATTTTTAAAAAATCAATCATTTTGGACAAACATACAGAATAGCAAATATTCACTTTTTAATCTTCATGAAAGGCATCTCATATTTCATATAGTGAAATATGAGAGATTTTGTTTAATAGCTATAGTATGTATTGGTTCTATATCTCTTATAGCTATTTAATATATTCTAGCTTTTTAATATTACAACTAATGTTGCAGTATATATACTATTCATATATCATAGCTTATTTCTGTAATATAAAAGACATCCTGTTTCACAATATATTTTCCTACATTTAACATCAACACACTTACCTGGTTGTCAACCTGATGTGCTACAATATTATCTGCCATTTTGGTTCATACTTATTTAATTATGAGATTTGAATTTTTTTTCTGTGAAGAATCATACATATCACTACCCACTTTTCTCTGTAGCATTTTGCATCTTACCTACTTGCATGAAATATTTGTAAACCAGGCAAAGTTACTATAGATCTAAATTTTGCAGTGAACTTCTTTTTCACAGTGTGTCCTCTGTCATTTAACTGTGTCTAGATTATTTTTATCATATAACTGTTGTAAATGTTGAGGTAGTAAAATTAGTTAAATCATCCTCACATTGTATTAGTTTCCTGTCTCATTCTGAATGGCCTTCCCTACTCCAATAAGTAAATGTTCTTGTTTTTTTTACACTACATTTGTGAATTTTTATCTTTACAGTTAAGGCTTTACATAATTTGGAAGGTGTGTACATGAACATACATAGACGTATATCTTATGTACTATTTAATACATAATACTTCTAGTCAATTTTCTTCTTTTATTTTAAAGAGAATAAAACATAAGAGGGCAAAACAAAGCAGATCAGAACAGAACAACATAGGCAACACAGTACTTTACAATAAGACAACCAGACATTAACAGTAGCTATCACAATATCTCTTTCTCTGCTATAGTTAAGCATAGTTTCAAATACAATAATATCAAACATAACAAAATAGTATAAAACATAATGAAAGAATTACAGGACATTCTGAACTGAATAACAGAGAATGATCAATGGCTACTATAATATCTCAATTTGAATAAAAAGATTTGTTTATACTATCACATATATTAAAATCCCAGTAAGACACAACATGATAGAACCAATGGTAATAGCAGAGTAGAAGCATGGTAGGACTTCTAAGGAGGATGATATTAAATCAGCAATGGCTGTCATAATGTTTTGTCTTCTTCAAAACAGCTGTTCATACCATCACACATAATAAAGTCAAACAAAACAGAATAAAACCATTCCAACTGATGAATGAAAACATTGAAAGGTTTCTAAGCAATGAAATGGGAAATCATGATTACCATAAAATCTTATATACTCTTATCAACTCTCATACTAGGGAGACTATATGGTATTTACATATTTGAGTTTGGTTTATTTCACTTACGAGTATGATCTCAAGTTGTGCCCATTTATTTATAAATAGTCAATTTTCTTAATAATTTGTATGGATTAATCTTTGTATTTTCCCATTTACTTGAAATCCAACTTCAACATGTGACAAGATATCTATGTACAGTGAAGAACAGAACATCAGTTACTCTAATCATAACTGTTGTTTGGCTTTTATCTGGAAGAAATAACTAATGTAGCTTGATAAATTAGAGAAGTAAGAAATATAAAAATTATAAGGAACAGGAAAGATTATTTATTTCTTCCAGATAATTTAACTATAATTCGAGAAACTCTCTTCACAAAATCAACTGAAAAATATTGGAAAGAAAAGAATTCAATAGCTGGTCTAATGATAAAATTAGATTTCATCTGGCTAATTCTCTGTAGTATTATATTTACTAATAATGAGTCATTTTTAAATTCATGCCATGAACTTTACTTCCCTTGGCATAATGCTATATTATACTTGTGTATTATTTAATTCAATTTACCACTACAGGCATTCCTTGTTATCCAACTCTAGCTAAATCTTGAAAACAGGTTCAATATCAAATTTCTGAATAACAGGAGCCTTTGTTTTATTACTTTAGAAGGGAACAAAATAATGCATTCCTAGGCCTTTCTAAACTTCCCAGTAAATTTCCTTCCCTATGCATACCATTAAAACATTCTTAGTCACTTACATAACTCAGAATATCTTCCTTACACTTAAGATATCAGTTAACTATTCCATAGTTAAATGCATGAAAGGGCATGTATGGATGATATGCATAAAAATCCTGTGTAAGAGCACATGACAGACTATCAGACCCATATATATATTTTTAGCTGATAAAGGAAAATCTCAGACATTCAGTTGAACCTACTTCTAGATTAAGGCAGAGAAAGCCTAATAAACAAAGGAGGCCTTAAAATACAAGGCCTCATGAGATGAGACTTCCAGGAAGATGATCCAGTACAGCACTGTTTTTCAAACTGAGGAGGCTGAACAATTTTAACAAGACTAGTGCTGGGTTTTGGGAGACCTGTGTGGCTTAGTCACCTACCGTCTGTATATATCACACATGCAAACCTCTGGGATTTCACCTTTGGTTCCCTGCACTCCAACCGTTTGTCTGAGTGGAGCTCCACTCTTCTCACTGATGGCTTGTCCAGTCTCTTACAGTCTCAAGTGTCACGAGGCTTGGTCTCTGTGTTTTTCTAGGTTTAGGCTTTCTTATCTTTTGTGTGTTCATAAATTTGTACCATATTATAAGTAAAACCTTATAAGTAAATACTACCTTACAAATACAAATAACACATAGCAAAATAAACTTGTAAGGCCAATAAAATAATCACTTACACTGTAAGACCTTGTGATGTGAGTTAGAAATCAAGCATGAGAGCCATCACCGTTGGTTTTCTGTGAGACAGGAAATGAGACGTATTTGGTAAAGAAGTAGAAGAAACATTTCATACCAAAGACTTGGTCATCTCTCAGCCCTGAGCACTAGCCAAAAGCTGTCTCTTTTTGTCATCTGAAACTCAGGAGTGAATGGTGATATTCATTATAAGAAGTTAAAAGGAAAATAATGGTGCCAAAAATCACACCTCAAAAAATATCTGTTTAATTTATTTCACTTACAAGTATGCTCTAAAGTCAAGTGCATTTGTCTATAAAAGCCTCAATGCAATCTTCCTCTATAGCTGAGTAGTACTCCATTGTATAAAAATGCCACATCTTTTTTTATATTCCTTATTTGAAGCAAACTCACATGTGTAAATGCCATGTTGTCTCCCTAGCATAAGAAACTGAAAGAGCAAATAAGATCCAAAACCTACAATAAATATTGTGTAAGGGCAAGAAACTCCTCAAAGGGGAAAGGTAACTAGAATAGGGGAAAGGAGGAAAGAAGGAAGGGAAGGGGAAAAAGACATAAATTTGTATATGTATACATAAGATAGCTAAGATGACTGTACTACTACTGCTGTTAGCTCTTGGAAAAGAACAGTTAATACTCACACGATTAGATCAGTTTTGCACGCCTTTACTTGGTAATCTAAGCAATCCTTTTGAAGATAACAATATGCAGTATAACAAACATTATTAAATTCATATCATTTTGTTTTGAAAGCCTATATTGTTATTGTTTTGGGTTTGTTGTTGTTTATTGGTCTCTTTTGCTTTTTTTTCATTTTGCTTTTCTGTCCTTTTCTCTCTTAAACAAAAAAAATCATGTAAATTGTTGTGCACTTTCTGATAACACTGTATCACATTTGAAGATGTATGCATATATTTTTCTACTTTTTGTCAAGTATCATATATAGAACAAAACACTCAACTGTACAGTTCAATGATTTGTCATTGACTAAATGCATTAAAGAATCAATATCCTCATCTGAAAGCAAAACTTTACCCTGACAAAGACTGGCCAGAAAAATCACATGCCTAATCTAAATGTAATGCTTAGCATAGAGGTCTCCGAGCCTGGGGCCACAAGCCAGTACCATGTGTGCCCTCTCTGGAAATGGGCTGCGTGGCACTGGGGGAGTGGTAGGCTGCCACGCTCTGCTGCATGTGCATTGTAGCACTCCACATGCTTCTGATTACCAGCTGGGTTCTGCCTCCTGTCAGTATCTGTGGCATTAGATTCTCATAGCAGCAAAACCCTACTGTGAACTGTGCATTTGAAGACCTAGGTTGAATGTTTCCCATGAGACTCCAATGCCTGATGAGCTGAGATGGTGTTAAGGCAGTGATGCTAGCACAAAGGAGCCACTGGAAATGCAGACTAACATTATGGAAGAGGCTTGATTCACAGAGACCATAATAAAACTATTGCTTGCAGAATCACATCAAAACCCAATCAGTGCGTGACAAGTGACAATCAAGCTGCATCTGCTGTAAAGCAGATTTCCTCTGGAGACTGATATTCACAGAAACATTTCCTCTGGTTTATCCCATTTTTCTAGATTTGCTAACACATACCGAGGACATTTTTATATTTTCAACTTAATCATTTATTTTCATAAGGAGGGAACTGAAATTTAATTAAATAGTACATCTTTTTCTTTTTGTTTGGCTACTTGAACAATATAGCATACTTCCTTCTCTTTTATCATTTTTTCCTGTTTTTTATTTGGGCTTATATTGTTTATTCTGAGAGACAGAAGTATTCTTTTTTTAAATTTTTTTATTTAAAGAGAAGAAAGAAAGAAAACAAAACAAAACAGAAAGAGGGTAGCAACAATACAGAATTCTGAAGGGAAAAGAAAAAAGAAAGGTAAAGAAAAGAAAAGAAAAGAAAAGAACAACAACCACAACAAAAAAATACTAAGAAATCACCACTTGATAAGTTACATACTGTCATCATTGGAAATAGCTGTTCAAGTTACAAAGTTAAAACATACAAAGTAGACATTCAAACAATGAGCCTGAACAGTTCTGCTCAACATTCTAACAAAAACAATAATATATACAGCTATCTTACACACAAACACACATGCAGTTATATCCTTTAGAGCACGTTCTTTTCCCCTCATTTTTACAGTAGCAATTACATATTTTGGGTTTTATTACTCCTACAGTTCTTATTACTTTTGAAACTAGAGAAACAATATGATATTTATAAATATGATTCTGATTTATTTCACTAATGAGGATACTCTCAAGTTGTCCCCATTTCCCTATGAAGGCCTCAAGATCATCATTTTTTGTAGCTGAGTAATATTTCATCATATAAAAATACCACATCTTTTTCATCCATTCTGCAGTTGCTGGGCATCTTGGTTGTTTCCAAGATTTAGCTATTACAAATTGTGCTGCTATGAACATGGTACACATATATCACTGTGATATGAACTTTTCAGTTTCTCTGGGAAAATACCCAGGAGAGGAATAGCTGGGTTGAATGAAGCTTCCACTCCTAGTCTTTTGAGAATTCTCCATACTGATTTCCATAGTGGTTGCACCAGTCTACACCCCCACAAACAGTGGAGCAGTGTTCCTTTTCCCCCACAGCCTCACCAACATTTGTTATCAGTTGATTTCTTGATGGCAGCTATTCTTTCCAGTGTGAAATGATATCTCAATGTTGTTTTAATTTGCATTTCTCAAATGACCAGTGATGGTGAACATTTCTCCATGTATTTGTTTGCCATTTGTCTATCTTCATCTGAGAACTGTGTGTTCATCTCAGGTGCCCATTTTTGGAGAGGGTCTTTGAATTTGGGGTGGGGGGGTTGATGTTTTTCAATTCTTTATAAGTTCTTGACATAAGTCGTTTGTCTGAGGGGTGGCTGGCTAAAATTCTTTCCCATTGTGTGGGTTTTCTTTTCACTCTGATGGTGATTTCCTTTGAAGTGCAGAAACTTTTCAATAATATGAGATCCCAGTTGTTGATTCTCTGAAGTGTTTCCTGCACAGTTTTTGTTTTGTTGATGAATTCTCTGCCTACACCTATGTCTCCAAGATTTCTACCTATCTTACCTTCTAGTAGATTTAGTGTATCTGTTTTAATGTTTAGGTCTTTGATCCATTTAGACTTTAGTTTTGTGTATGGTGATAGGCATGGATCTAGTTTGAATCTTCTGCATGTGGAGAGCCAATTTTTCCAACACCATTTATTAAAGAGGCTATCCTTCCCCCAGTGAACATGTTTAGCCTCTTTGTCAAATATCAGGTGGATGAGTGTCTTTGTATCTATATTTGTATCTTCTAATCTGTTCCACTGATGCTCAGGCCTATTTCTTTGCCAGTATCATGTTGATTTTATCACTGTGGCTTTGTAGTACAGTTTCAAGTCAGGAATTGAGATGCCTCCTGCCTTGTCCTTATTGCCCAGAATTTCCTTTGCTATTCTAGGTTTTCTGGTTCCAAATGAATTTTAGGAGTGTTTTCTCTAGATCTGTGAGGTATGTCAATGGTATTTTGATTGGGATTGTGTTAAATCTGTATAACAGTTTTGGGAGTATGGCCATTTTCACAATGTTGGTTCTTCCTACCCAAGAGCATGGAACGTCTTTCCATTTTCTAATATCCTTTTCAATCTCCTTTTTCAGCATAGTATAATTTTCAGTATATAGCTCTTTAACATTTTTAGTTAGGTTGATTCCTATGTACTTCATTTTTTTAGATGTTATTGTGAAGGGTGATATTTTCATAATCTCTCAGTGAGGTTCTTGTCTGTGTACAGGAATGTTATTGATTTTTGAGCATTGACTTTGTATCCAGCTACACTGCTGAATTTGTTTATTACCTCAAGTAGTCTTTTAATGGAATTTTTTGGGTCTTCTATAAGAGTATCTGCAAATAGTGATAATTTTACTTCTTCCTTTCCTATCTTTATTCCTTTTATTTCCTTCTCTTGTATGATTGCCCTGGCTAGTGTTTCCACAACTATATTAAATAGGAGCGGTGATAGTGGATATCCTTGTCTTGTTCGTGATTTTAAAGTGAAAGCTTTCAGTTTTTGTCCATTTAGTATAATGTTGGCTGTTGGTTTGTCATAAATGGCCTTTATAAGTTGAGGTAGACACCGTGTATTCCAAGTTTCTGAAGGGTTTTTATCATGTACAAGTGTTGGACCTTATCAAAAGCTTTTTCTGCATCCATTGTGATGACCATGTGGTTTTGGTTTTGGCTCTGTTGATGTGGTGTATTACATTTATTGATTTGCATATGTTAAACCATCCCTGCATTACTGGAATGAACCCCACTTCGTCATGATGTATAATCTTCTTGATTTGCTGCATTCTATTTGCTAGTATTTTATTGACTATCTTTGCATCTATGTTCATTAGTGAGATTGGCCTACAGTTCTCCTTTTTGGTTGGGTCTTTGTCTGGTTTTGGTATCAGAGTAATACTTGCCTCCAGGAATGATTTAGGGAGGATTGCTTTCTTTTCAATTTCATTGAAGAGTCTAAGGAGTATTGGCATCACGTCTTCTCTAAATTTCTTATAGAATTCAGCTGTGAATCCATCAGGACCTGGGCTTTTCTTTTTTGGTAAGTTTTTTATTACCTTTACAATTTCAATGGCTGATACTGGGTTATTCAAAATTGCTATATGTTCTTGGTTGAGCTTTGGGACTTCATATGTTTGTAGAAATCTGTCCATTTCCTCTATGTTTTCCTCTCAATATGAGTAGAGATTTTCAAAGTAGATGTTCATGATCTTTTGAACTTTCATGGGATCTGCAGTAATTTTGCCCTTTTCAGTCCTTATTGCATGAATTTGGGTTTTTTCTTTGTTCTGCTTTATAAGGTTAGCTAGAAGTTTGTCAATTTTGTTTATTCTCTCAAAAAATGATATTTTTGATTCATTAATTCTTTGTAATTTTTTTAGTTTTAATTGCTTGGATTTCTGCTCTAATCTTACAATTTTGTCTCTTGTATGAGCTTTAGATTTAACTTGCTCTTCTTTTTCTAGAAGCTTGAGATGAATCATCACATTGTTTATTTGTGCTCATTCTGTTTTCTTGATATGGCAATTTATTGCTTTATATTTCTCTTTTAAGACCACTTTCATTGCATCCCACAGATTACAATAGGTTGTTTCTGCATTGTCATTGAATTGTAGGTATTGCTTTATTTCTTCTTTAATTTCATCTGTAGCCCACTGGTTGTTGAAAAGGTTGTTATTTAATTTCCATGGATTTGTGCCAGTTTTGCAGTTTCTTTTGGCATTAATTTCCAATTTCAGTGCGCTATGGTCAGATTGCATGCATGGGACAATCTCAATACCTTTGCATTTACTTAAGAATGTTTTATGGGATAATATATGGTCAGCTTTGGAGAATGTCCTGTGGGCAGCTGAGAAGAACGTGTATTCTGATGTGGTTGGGTGGAGCACTCTGTAAACATCTACTAAGGCCAATTTGTCACAGGTATGATTCAGTTCTGGTATTTCTTTGATAATTTTTTGTCTAGTTGATCTATCTCTTGTGACAGTGGGCTGTTAAGGTCACCTGTCGTAATTGTGTTCTTGTGTATTTGGTTTTTCATGGTTTTTAAAGGTTTTTAAATGTTTTCCTTTAGTATCTGTCTTATGCAGTTGGATGCTCCTGTGTTTGGTGTATATATAGTCATAATTGTTAGTTCTTCCTCTTGAATTTTTCCACTTACAAGTATGTAGTAACCTTCTTTGTCTCTTTTAATCATTTTAGGTTTAAAGTTCACATTATCTGCAAATAGAATAGTTACCCCTGCTTTTTTCTGGGTTCCCGTTGCATGGAATACTGTTTTCCATCCTTTGACTTTTAATCTATGAGTTTCTTTTTGAGTCAGATGCGTTTCTTGTATACAGCATATTGTGGGATCCTGTTTCTTGATTCATTCTGTCAACCTCTTTCTTTTGATATGTGAATTGAGCCCATTTACATTTATAGATATCACTGATATGTACTGACTTGACTTTGCCATGTTGTGTTACTGTTGTTAGTTTCTTGCTTTTCTCTCTTGTTTACTTTCTTGTCCAGCCTGGTGATTTCTTTCTGTTGTTGCTCTGGAGACTGGTCATTTTTATCTCAATCTAGGATGTTCTTCAGCACTCTTTCTAAGGTTGGTTTGGTGGATATGAATTTCTTTAGTTGTTCTTTGTCATGGAAGTAACTTGTTTCTCTATTAAATTTGAAAGACAGTTTTGCTGGGTATGTCAGTCTGGGTTGAAAGTTGTTTTATTTTACAGCTTGAAATACTTCACTCCAAGCTTGTCTTAACCTGAAGGTTTGTGCTGAGAAGTCTGCTGTGATTCTAATAGTCTTTCCTTGATAGATGAGTTGTGTCTCTTCTCTAACAGCTTTTAATATGCTGTTTTTATGCTGTATGTCTGAGATCTTAATAATTATATGTCTGGGTGTAGGTTTATGTTGGTTATGACTGTATGGCATTATATATGCCTCAATTATTTATAGATCTGATTTTTCCCCCATGTTTGGAAAATTTTCTGCCAGTATTTCTGTGAACAGCTTAGCTATATCCTTTGGATTGTCTCCTACCTCCTTACTAATGCCTATTACTCTAACATTGTTTCTCCTGGCATCATCTTGTAGCTGTTGGATTGTCATTCCATGTTGCTTTGTTGTTTTTATAAGTTCTACCCTTTCAAGGTTGCTACCTGCAATCCTGTCCTCAAGGACCGAAATTCTATCCTCAGCTTTATTTAAATGGCTTTGTAGGCTTTCAATGCAATTTTTTGTTTCTTGCATATCTCTTTCAGTTTATTTCATAGATTCTGCTTGGATTCTGCATTGCTCATTCAAAGTTTCAATCAATTTCCCATGCTCCTGTAATTTCTTATCTATTTCTTCTCTAGCTATGTTGAGCAGCTCATTTACTAAGGTTGTTGCTTTTTTCTTTATATAAGACATTATTTCTAATTTGATTTCCTCCATAGCCTCATGGATTTGTTTCTTTACTTCATTTGCTATCTTTTCAGAGATTTCTGCTGTATAAATTTTGGGGTGCTCTATTTCATTACCATCTGCACTTGTTCCTGATGGACTAGATGTTCAGGATTCCATTTTGCCTTTTCGTTTAGTCACTTTTACCTTTTGGGTGAATTTATGGTCTTTCTATTCCAACAGACACAACTTTCTGCAATGTGTTTCAGGGTTCTGTTATGTGGTTGATGTTTGTCAAATTGCTGAGTACCAAAATGAAGAGGGGATCCTGTCTCCTGAATTCCTCCTGCCATGCCACACTGACTGAAGCCTGATGACATCTTCTGTTTGGGTGAGGAGTTCCTGAACCTCTCATCAAGCCATCATGGTAGTCCACTGTAGTCCAATGTTCCCGGTGGAAGTGTGCGTCCAGCAGATGTGGTCCCTGTCAGCTCAGTCCTATGGCAGGCTTCCTAGATGTTCCTTGAGAAAGGGTTGGGGCCCTGCAGCACCAATCCCAGGCACCTCAGGCCCTCTGCCACTGGTCCGTGCAATGTTCCCAGTCCCAAACAGCCCAGGCCAAGATGCTGGTCTCTGCGAGGGTCTTTATGGGTGAAGGGCAGGTCTACCAGACCCAAACAGCACAGGCAGAGCTGCTGGTCTCTGTAATCTTCCCTGCAGGTGAAGGGCAGTGCTACCAGTCTCAGTCAGGCTGAGATGCCAGTCTCCTCGAAGTTCCCAATCCCAAACAGCACAGGCTGAGATGCCAGTATCAAAGAAGTTCCCAGTCCCAAACAGACCAGGCCAAGCTGCCAGTCTCCAGGAGGTTCCCTGCGGGTTGACAGAAGTATTCTTCACAAGCATCATGTCTTTGTCTTACTTTTGAAGATTCTGAAGTGTCTACTTTTGAAGTAAGCAAAATTTTAATTGAAACCACCTAAGTCATTATTGCTTCCCTGTGACTTTTTCAACTGTTTAATTTCAAAATTAAAAAATTGCTGAATGCATTTCTCTACAAGAAGACACATGACTTTATCACTGAAAAAGCCCAAAGGGAATTTATCCAGCCAATAAATGAAGAAATATAATGAAACAAGAGTTGAAATTGACTAGTATGTTTGTGAAACAAATGTCTGCCTAAGAACTGAGTGAAGGAAAGCAAAAGTGTTATGACACAAAATGGATGTTGTGACTTGGCAGGAAAGCACACAAAGGGAACTGTAAGAGAGGGGTATCAAGCTACAGGGACACGCTGCAAGGGACAGAAGCTGCATCAATTTCTGTTCATGTTTATAATTGTTTACATTCTCCAAGGAAAGAGAGAACTCACATTTTTTACTAGAACTTTTATTTTGTGGTCTACCCAATTCTTATGAAAAGCAGAAAAAAAGTGTGTGTGTGTGTGTGTGTGTGTGTGTGTGTGATACTTAGAACTAAATTATTTGGAGATTGGGATATTTATAGGATATCAAAGCATATGAAACTCATCATCTAATACTCTGACAAGATAGCAGCTCTAAAAAGTATTGGAGAAATGTAGATAGTAGGGAGTTTGATTTTGTTTATTTTGTCATGATAAAATATACAAGATTTTATAAAATATTACGGATGCATCCCTAACTATCACACTATATTAAGCTTCTTTTCTTCAACACTCTACCCATTCTCTGGTCATACTGCTGTCACTGACTCCTATCTAGATTTAGAGAGAAACAAAACAGGAAGGAATGAATTTAGACGTTCAGGGTAGGCAAGTTGGCTAATGACAGCAAGAAGGAGTACAAGGAGAAGGCTCACAGCAAAAGAAGTGCTGGGGACCAACAGAGTTTTTCCTCTGGGTCTAAACTGAGAACTGATGAGCAGTTTCGGTTATCAGACTGGCCAGCTGTCTTCGAGGATGAAGGAGACCTTTCCTCACCCACAGAGATGAGAACTCAGTCACTGCTTTTCCTCTGCCTTTAGAGAATCGAGTCGTTCTTTCAATTGTCTGTTGAGTAAGCAATATTATGAATTATTTGATTTTTTATTACTTTATATTGGCTACTTTTCAGAAGATATCAAAGGCAATCTGATAGACATCAGGAGCGTCTATCAGAACTGTGAGACCTGATCCAGAATACCAACAAACTATGTGGGTAGATACGCCAGCACGTATGCTACATTACTGAGTTTTTAAGCTACTCTAAATTTTTGCTATTAATGTCCCTAGGAATGAAATTTAAACACAGAAGCTTTCCTTTCTTAATTTAAAGATGATTATATTTATATTGAAAAAATATAGAGAAAGATATGAGAAATTTCTGGAAACAGTTTTGTGAAACTTTATCATGTGTAAGTCATAATTTCTTTCTTTCAATCTTCAATTTGTAAAAATAAGCATCTTGGAACGATCTCCAAAGTTCTCACAGCTCCAAAATCTCATGAGTTTTGATCTAAAAGAATTTTTCAAAGACAATTTTAACTGATGCAGATTAAGGATTTTCAATATTTATTTTCACCATGTGACCTATTCATTGTTAAAATTTTCTCTTTTCTATCTTTTCTTTCAAATAGCTTTTTCAATTTTAGATTAATGCAAAGCATCATAACAAAAATAAATATCTACAACTACTCTGTCTGAAGTCACATATTGATCTTTTTATACATTTTACTGCTAAAAAAAACAGAAAAAAGGGTAGAAATAACAAATAATTTCAAAAAACAGTAGAAAAATCAACACTAGTTAATATATTACACATTGTTATCTTAGAATTGGTTGCTCAAGTTACAAAATCAAAGCATGAAAATCTTATTTAAGAAAAAAATAAAATTGGAAACATTTAACATTTTTAACAAACTTAATATTTGTTTGTCTTTTCAAAATTTTGAGCTAGGCGTGGTGACACACACCTGTAATCTCAGCACTCAAGAGGCTGAGGTAGGAGGATTGTTGTGAGTTTGAGGCTATCCTGGGCAACATAGTGAGTTCAAAGGCAGGCTGTGTTGTACAGTGAGATCCTGACTCAAAAAGAAGAAGGAAAAAACCACTTCTGATCTGTCTAATTTTCTGAAAACTACATTAGTCACTTTTATAAACATAGGAAGGAAGACTTTTATTATGCCTAGTTAGCCATGCTTTCCCCAGGTGGTAAGATCAGAAGAAATCTACTCTTTTGGAATTATAAGTTCAAGGAGATCTGGATAACTTTCCGACCAACACCCTCTATGTATCATGTTTTAATCACGATGCAGATTATAAACTTGGTAATTATTCAGGAAACTCATAATGACACAGTCTTAGGTTTATATAATGCAGAGATAAATAACAGTTTCTGCAGAGTAGCCTATGCACCCCCCTTCAAGAAAGTATTCAGATTTGTTCTGGAAATTTAAAATGTGTGTAGGCATTGATTCATTTCGCAAACTTTCCCATTCTACTCAAGCACTGAAGATTCCATTTTAGAGATTTAAAGCATTTCTTAGACATGATGATACACTCACCATAAAATGCGTGAATAGTTACACAATCTGTTAAAACCTCATACCTTCCTTGTCCTCTTAACTTGAGGCTGAGTCAAAGTTAACCAGCCATCATAATGTAACTTTCAATTATTATGCCTTCTCAATAAAGACTATGTATTTATCTGAATCTAGAGGATTTTTTAAAAATTGATGTATCTTAAGAGATCCTTACTATATTATCACCTAATTTCTTCTATCATGAGTTAGCTGTTTGTTCCCTGGAATTCCTTCTTACTTAAAAACTTAAGCATTTGCTCTCAGAGGAAGATGTCAAGCCAGTCCATGTCTGGGCAGTTTCAGAGTCCCTCCATCCAATTCTACTTGGTGGACAAATTTCCCTATAGATAAAATGTTCCATCCTTGGGAGAGATCGTAACATATACACTAGCACAGCCATCCTTGGGTCTCGCTGATGCTGAGGCCAGGACCCCTGCTAATTTACAGAAGTGTGAAGTAGATACAAATTTGTGTACGTATCCGCAATAACCTGTACTGCAGGGCTGAGGAAAGCAAGGTGGCAAACAGTAAGTAGGGGTTCAGTTTAGTTTGTACATGTCCATCTAGCTAATAGCATTGCTTAAACATGAGAACTTAAAGACAAATGGATAATATCTCTCATGGGGGAGAACATAGATTGCACAAAATCTGACAGGACTGATTTGAAGAATTTCACCACTTACTGTTTTTTTTACATTGAGTGAAACAGTAAATAGCTATGTCACCCATTTTATAAGTGAGTATCATAGATATGTATGTGTCACTGGGCACAATGAGGGATAAATGAGATAACGTAGACATAATACATAATATGTAGCTAAGTTACATGGATTTGATGAGGTCAGCGGTCATGTCTGTGATGGTAGTGAGGACCTGGTACCTGACACATAATGTATCCTCCAAAATTATGCATTGACTGAGTTGAGTTATAAACATTATTTCTTAAATCATGGAAATTTCATTCCCTGTTTCAAATAACAAACTTACAAATAAGTCTTTGTTGTCCAATTTATGAATAAGTTGTAGATTATTTCATTTTCACATTTTCTTAATATTCTAACAGAGGGCAGTGGGTTTAGCTCAGTGGTGTAAGCGCCTGCTTGGCGAGGTCTTGAGTTTGATTCCCAGTACAAAAAAAAAGTCATATTCAGTATTTTAATAGAATATAAACACTACAAGTAATGCAAATATTTATATATGTAGATGTAATATCATACCCATAATTCATTATAAAATGAAAGAATGGTACAGAAAATTTTAAGTTGTTACATAACATAGGGAAGACACAATAGCATTTAAAACTGAGACATTAAGAATAAATGAAATATTTTATGCATATTATAAAGAAAATAAGTCCAGGGTACTAGTTCCCAAAGAAATTATCAAAGCAAACAGTTTAATGTGCTTCCAAAAAGGATTAGACTTAATGAGACAAGAGTTTGAAAGCTGGCAGTAAATTTATGCCTATGGATTTTCAAGCAAGAAATGAACTTGCCCCTGGAAGTGTACACGCTGGGAGTTAGAGAATCCAGAGGTGAAACATTATGGGTCTATCTCTAATGCTAAGTTGATTTTGCTTTTGTAAATTAGTTTCAATTAGTTACATATTCTAAATTGGTATTGAATAATCGCTGAGCCAGAAATAGGAATTTCTCACTGGTCTGTAATCCAAGGGTCAGGATTTTCAAGTAGACAGAATAAACTCTAATTTATTTTGGAAATAGTGTAAATGACTATGTACTCTACGTAAAGAAAGTGAGAATGAACTAAGTTCTGGGTTTTCTAGGGGACAGCAGGCTGTACTGGAAAGACTGTTCACATGACAGTGGTAAAAGCAGTAGCATTTTTAGTGTTTAACAAGATGTGTTGGTGTTGTAGTGTCCATTTTACATGCAAGATTTTAGCAATCTTTATCTTCAGAGTCAACCACTTGTACTTTTAATTTTTTACCAGATGAGGAAGCTGCAATTTAAGGTTGAGTATTCTACTATCCCAGCTAGCAAAGAAAAATCAGAATATAAGCAAATGGCCTGATCTCAAAGAACATTTATTTTATAACCATAAGACCCTAGATGAGCCATTGTCAAAGGAAAATTACTTTTTGTATAATTTTATTTTTAACTACTTCATTTATATTATTTGTTGAGTGATGAAAATATTTATAGATTACAAATTTACTAATATACAAACTTTCTAAATGTCTGCAAGTTTAATAAATAATGATCACAAAATATCTGATTACTAGTATAACTAAACATGATTTTAAAATATGGACCTCAGTCACACAAACACACTGCAAAGTTTCTTAACCAGTGTGTGACTTCATGTTTTCCAGAACTGACAGAATTGTTAAGGTCTAAGAGATGGCTTGAGAGTGAGGACATTGGGATTTGGGGCCCCAGTGATCAACTATTTTCATTAGAACTATTAAATTTTTGGCAGGAAAGTAAAATATTCTTTACCAAGTCTGCATTCTTACTCACCTTGTTGTGAAGTCTGCATCTACACAAAGGAGTCAACCTGCAAATTAATTTCAAGAACTGTAATTGTATCTTTCACTGGTCACTGTGTATGTATTAGGATCTTTATGCAGATAAGTTCCTTACAATAAATTTGAGTACATATTTAATCCTTATTTGCTAAACATGGGAATATTTCAATTTAATTCATTTGTTTGAATACATACTGCTGGGACTATCTGAGTTGCAAAATTAAACCAGGTCTGTAAGATTTCAGCAACGAATGTCTCTCATTATTACCCCAAACTTCTTCTTTAGTACTAATTACAGTTGTTTTCTGCTTCTAAACTGATGTATATTTAGACAGATTGAAAGATCGATATAAACACACAAACCAATAGAACATATGAAGAACAAAAGTATAAGGTTCATAAAACCAAAATAAGATTACTACCATCATTACTGTTGCTTAGTAAAATATTAACTTAACTTGGACATTAATGTTAATAAAATACTAAGTATAATTTAAATAATGTCTCAAAATTTTGAGTTCATATTGAGTTTTTCTACTGCTTTAGCAAGAAGCTAAAGTAGGCAGATGACAACTTTTTTTTTATATTGAAGTTCGAAAATAGTTCACAATTTAAGATGAACAGGCCAACTTAGATAAGCAGCAAAGTCCAAACATAAACTTGGGTATCATTCACTGTTTGAAATAGTCTTGATTTGTGCTTCTTTTTAAAATAGTTTAATCAAACTTTCGACAACATTAGCAAACATTTAAAACATAGGTCTTGTGAGTAAATGTGGGAGAAATCATTTTATCTTTCTGAAACTGAATATTTGAAGTTAATAACAACTATAAAATAGGACAGTTTAAAAATATAATTGCAGCCAGGTGTGGTGGTGCATCCCTGTAATCCCAGAACTTGGGAGACTGAGGCAGGAGGACTGTCGTGAATGCAATGTTAGCATGAATTACATAGTAAGACACTGGAAATATATATATATATATATATATATATATATATATATATATAATTGCAAAATATTTCTAGAATTTTTATGGTAATAAATAAAATTTGCATTAATAGTCTCTCTGTTCCTAAATTTAGAACAATTTTTTGTGCTGAAAAATGAAAATACCAAAATGTTCCTGTACATTACATTAATATTAGGTGTGATATGTAGCAAAACTATTTAGTCTTTCAATTAAATAATTTCTTAAATCTTATCATCTATTCATTATTTTGTTTATAGTCAATCTTCCTACTGGTTTCTAGAATGTGGATTAATTGAAACCATTTCTTTTCTAGTTTTCACATTAGAAATACATCATGTGTCAATGCCAATATTCTTCATTCTTAGCATTTGACAGTTCACAGTTCTGGATTTAGAACACAGTGAAGACATTTTTTGGATGGTGCTCACTCTCAGTTTCAATGGCTCTGTATTACTCTGTTGTGCTAAAAACAGATTTTAACTGCAGGGTTTAATAGATAGGGCACTGAAGTTACATGGAAAGCAAATTTATATTGTAACTGAGGGTGATTTACTCTCAGCTCTGACAGGAAGCAGGAAGAGGTCTACAGCCACAGATCACTCTGACTCTCCTTGAGTTTTCACTAACCTTTGTCCCAGATCTACCAGTTCATCACGGAGCACACAGGATGCTTGGTTCTGATATGTCACTTCTCTTTGACAAAGTCTCAAATTTCTGCATTTCCCTTACAAGAAAAACAGTCCAAGTGTTTTATCACCAGGAAAGTCCCCTATTATCTGATGCTAGGATGTTCTCTTCTTCTTCCATCATTATAAAAAACACAACTCACGTCGAGGCCGGCTTCGAACATTACTGCTTCCAAAACTTGCTCTGGACCTGCTCTGCTTTACCTGTAATCGTGATGAAGTGCTCTGTGCTTCTACATAAACCACCTGTAGTCTGCACAGAGTTTAAGTAACACTTCTTTCAAAGTAAGTCCACTGGTGGGAATTTTCCTCTCTCCTAATGCCAACAATGTTTCATTTTAATGTTTATCGCCTATATTTGATTGTAGCTGTGTGTGTGAGCAGCCTCATACCCTTGTAGACTGTGAGTTCCTCGAAAGCTAAACTCTGCTTTACCTACACCTGTGTCTCCTTCAGTGATAACTCCCTCGTGACAACTATTTAACAATCATAAAATCATCACCCAGGTTTTTAGGTTATAAATCAGAAAAACCCTGAAGGTAGAAACACAGCTACAAATACCACCTCAGGAAAGCGAACAGAAGTTTTTGGAACAGAGGCTTTAGAAAACTTAAGGAAAAGTTTTGGTTCTTTATGATTCTTAGACATAATGGGGCATCGGATGGCCCCAATTTCCCGGCAGGGGCATGATAGTCACCAAATCCAGTGTGGCACCCTCTAGCTGAAGAGATGTTGTATTTTCCTGACCCACTTTTCCTGTCTTTCCAGGCATACTTCATCGTTGTGCAATAACATTCTCGTCAGCAAAGATCGCTGACACCTGGGTGGCGAGAGGCTGAAGTTGAATCCCATCCATCTTTTTGCTCTTACGATTCTTCTTCTCACTGAAAGACAACTAAGTGGAAATGATGTCGCTTCATTTTGGAGCGCAGATGTGTCACTATTGTAACGGATGCTAAGGGCATCAGCATAGAGGCTGGTTCCTCAAATGGTTGCTAATATATCCTATTGAAGGAAATTCAGCGTTTCTTGGCTGAAAACTGTTTATTTTCCTTTCTGAAACTTTTGTTTCTTTTCATGCCTCCACAAGAAAGGTTCATTTTTTTTTTTTTTTTTTGTACAGGGTATGTGATCCTAGGCTATGTATATGCTAGGCAAGCACTCTAATATGACCTGTATCCCTAGCCCTGCTAGTTTAACATTAAATTTTGAATTCCTCAAAAATATGTGAGATATTTATAGTAAAAAAAATTAAGTTTAGAGAGCAATGCCATAATACAAGAAAGTGTACCTGAAGAATAGCAAATTCTGAGTCTTCAGTTAATTATCCAATATGAACACTTACGACTGTACACAAAGGACCTTCCTGATTATTTATACAGTGTAAATATTTAAATAAACTAAATGTTTCAATGATAATTTTTCTATTAATATTGTAACACATTTTATTCAAGTAGAAATAAATAAAAAATAGAACAATAACTACAAAAAGTTTCAGGGAATTTTTATATAATTACTTTGTTTCTAATTTTCTTTATTTTTAATTAGAATATATTTATAATAAATAGTAATTGCACTTGTCATGGGCATGTGATATATGTACATAACATATCATAATTCATTTTTATTCTCTTCTTTTTTCCTCCACCTCATATCTCTTGATTACCCTCTCTTTTGCAAAATATCTATCTCCACATTTCCTATTATCTAGTTTTTATTTTTATTTTTATTTATAATTTGGGCTTCTCATATAAGAGAAAACATGCAATATTTAAGCTGATGTGTCTTATTTTACTTAATATTATAATATCAAGGTGCTTCCATGCTCCTACAGATTATTCAAATTTATCTTTATGGAAGATTAGTATTCCATTCTGTGTAAATAACACATTTTCTTTATCTATTCATTTGTTGATGGGCATATCGGTTGTTTCCAAGATTTAGGTATTATGAATTATACTGGTATAAACATAGATTTGAATGTATCATTGTAGTGTGATATATTTAACTCTCTCAGGAAGATATATAGGAAAATAGCTGGGTCAAATAGAATATTCAGTTTCTGGTTTTTGGAGAAATTTCCATAGTGATTTCCATAATTGTTATACTAGTTTACAATCCCATCAACAATGTGGAAAATTCCTTTTCTCCACAGCCTTGTCTTCGTGCTATCAATTGGCTTCTTGATGATAACTATTCTTTCTGGAATAAGATGAAATTGCAGTGTTGTTTCAGTGGAACTTTTTACCTCATGGATAAAAATCTCTGTTTGGTACCATTTTATGGGCTCTAATTCTTTGCTAAATTGTTCATTATTGTTTAGCTCAGCTACCTTTAATTAGTGTCTTCTATAAGTGCACTGATAGTTCTGCTTATTACATCCATTATCTGTTAAGTTATATCATCTTTGGACTCACCAATTACCTTATTGATCCAGTTTTTTTGTTTCATTTTGTATTGTATTTCATAAAATTCAGGTATTGTTTCATTTCCTCCACTGATACCCCTTTGATTGGAATTGGGGGAGTCGACATTTTGTTGCTATGCGTTCTCATGTTTTCCTGGGGGTGTGTGAGTACACTTGAGCACTGACACTCTTTTTGCAACTTGCAGGTTTATTACAGTGAGACAACTTCATTGCTAATACAGAGATCTCTTAATGTATGTTTTTCAGTAATACACTCTTGTCATGGCTAGCTTTAGGTCTTTGCCTCTTTACCAATATCCAACCACTTCTGTTAACTCGCTATGGAATTGTGCAGTTAACTAAGTTAATAACTAAGTTAACTAAGTTAATAACAAGTAACTAAGTTAATAAAAAGTTCTCTGGGAATGAATCACAGTATGATTGATGAGAAAAAAGGAAAATAAGATATCTACATATAATAAACATCATTTAATAGCAACAACTTTGCAACTCGGGCAATGGCAACAAAGTCAGCAAAATAATACAGTCACGGACGAACTGTATATTGACATACCATTGGCAACAATAGAAACTATGACTATAGGACCCTAACCATGGAAAATGGATCCATAATTATAATGGAGACACAAACCAAATACTGATATACAGTAAATACATGTTTACAATAGTAAAGAGTCAATGGGGAATAGATAAATAAAAGTAAAATTTGAGAAATAAAATCATTGAAGATGGAAAGGATTAAGAAAGATGAGATAAAGGACCCTACTAAAAAAATAAAAGAAAATTATTAGAATTTTTTAAAATGGAAAGAACAAATGAGAAAAAGAAGAAAAAAGCAATAAAAAGAAAAATTTAGAAAAAAAGGAAAAAAAGACAGAAAGAAAGAAAAAAAATCCAACACCAAAAAAGCAATGAATAAAACAATAGAATGCTTTTTTTAAAAATGAGCCTAGAGTTTGCGGTATTGGAATCACACTTAGTGGGGGGTAGTAATTCACTGCCAAGACCTATTTTGTTTCTGTCCTCTCCACCCTTCCCTGTGGTATAGTCAGTCAATGCTGTCTGCCCTAAGTCTGCAGTCAGTCCAACAGCTCCCAGCTTCCATGGTCCTCTGCCTCATTTCATGACTTTGCACACCTGCCTGTGGCCTCTGGGTGGGTGAGGTGGTCCTTCTCTGTCCATACACCTCAGGCTGTGTAACCATCCAGCCTGAGGCCTGTTCTTGCTCACACTGGCAGACAGGAAGATGAAACAGACTGCGAGCTCTGTGCTGGATATAGGCAGTGGGCCAGAAGTTCAAGGACTGGACTTGATGACAGCACTTCCATACCCAGCCTCCTCCAAATTCAGAACAAACAGCCTGGCTTCTCACTGCAGAGGGCCGTGCCTCCATGCACCCCCCAGGCTGTTTAAACTTCTCAGGGGAGTCTATGGCTAGCCCGTGCCCTGTCCTCAACTGTCACATGTGGTGTCTACCACCAAGTCACTGTGGTAGGGTGATACCGGAAACTGAACTATAGTGGTGCTGTAGTTTCATCTTAAACAATGAACCCTTTCCCCAAATAGCTCGTTACACCTTCTCAGAAAGCGGAGGGAGTGCACTGGATTTCTTCTCCAATTCTGACCCAAGTAGAAAGAGTCACTTTCAGAATAAAATCTCACTGTTTTTGCAGTTTACAATATGAACTGGCTTTCCTCGGGGTGGGCGCTACTGTCCTGGTCTGTCATTTCTACCTGGAACTTGGACTCTCTGGGATTGCCTTGGGTCCACTGATACAGATTTCCCTTCTTGAGAGCCAAGGTCAGCTTACAATGCTCCTTCGTTCTTTTCTTTGTGTTTGGCCCCATTTTGCCAGCTCCTCTGTAGCTTCTAGTTTTCCTGTTATCTCCCATCCAACTTCTGGAGATCTGCATTTTTTTTCTCTTCACCAAGTTGTTTTTTCTAGATGTTTTGAATCAAAATTTCTGAGAGGCTGTATTTTCAAGCTTTGATTTTTCTGTTTCTGGAGGAACTATTATAAGTTAGTATAAGGACTTATATAATCCTCACAACAACCCCATAAGGTAACTTCATTATTATGCCATTTTAAAGATTATGAAACTGAAGTATAGTCTAGTTTATTCAAATTAATATTTGGGCAAGTGTTAGGATACAAGTACGACTCCACAGGAAAATGTGTTTTGCAACTTTTCTACCTGAATTCTGGGTTACAAAGTATACCATCAGCGTCTCAGAGAAATAGCCTCTAACCCACCCCTTAAGACTTTGGATGTATTCTGAGACCATAATACTAAGGAAAACACATCAGACAGAGAAAGTTAAATATCACCTGTTTTCTGTTATACAAATAGCCCAAAATATATAAATAGTTTAAACAAAGGAATCAAAAAGAGATAGTAAGAAACAGGAGACTTCATAAAGATGAGACATGGGAAGGGAGGGTGGACAACACAGATGATCAAGATGTGATATATGACTGTCCAGTTCCCAAGAGCAATGTAAGTATTACAAGTCACAACATACACTAGTGGGGCCTGGATACAGCTCAGCAGCACTAGGGCCTGCCTGGCATGCATGGACTTGTGAGTTTGATCCCTGGTACCAAAAAAAAAAAAAAAAAAAAAAACCAATCCTGCTGATTTTAAAAGCAAGTATAGAAGAGATTCAGAAGTATGAACCGGAAGCCCCTACCCTACTACCTTTCCCTTTGTGCTGCCAACTTGCCCTGTAACTGATTAACAACCAAAGAAACTTCTCTAGAACCATTTGGTGCCTTAATGTTACTTGAAATGGTATGTACTTACAAATTCAAGATAACTATTTCATATTGCATCAACCCATGTAGACAAGTAATAAGAAAGGTAATTTTCTGATTCTCACTGGTAATTGGAGAGAGATACTTTTCAGTCTTGTTTTGATTAAAGCTAACTTCAGTAATTCAGTTTAGAAATCAGGATTCCAAAGATTCCTCCCAGTTACTGATATAAACTTGAACCAATGTTTTCTGAAAGAATCAGATGAGATAAGGCATGTGTTTCTTTCATAAAATAAAATGTATTTTAAAGCTCAAAAAATGCAGTGAAGAAAAAATTTATCTTCATTTTTTTGCATTTTAATCAATGAAATATTGAAAATAAGATATACAATCCAATCTGCTGCTATTAAATATTTATTGAAAGCTTTTTCATGTTTCAATCTAATTGTTTCAAAACCAATGGAAACCTTACAAAAATATTATAGTTTATTTCATAAAAATCAGTTTTTTTAACTTACCTTTTTTGGTAATAAGTTAAAATAAATTTACCCATGACTCTTTGGGACCAGAACCTCCCAGACCCACAGAGTGGCCCGGGCTGTTTGGATTGAAAGTCTGCAGAGACCGGCATCTCAGCCCGACTGTTTGGGACTGGTAGGCCTGCCCTTCATCTGCAGGGAACTTCCCGGAGACCTGTATCTGGGCCAGGTCTGTTTGGGCCCATAGCCCCGCCCTTCACCCCCAGGAAATCTCCCAGAGATCAGCATCGCGGCCTGACTCTTTGGGACCTGGAACCTCCCAGACCTGCAGAGAGGCCTGGGCTATTTCGATTGGGAATTTTGCAGAGACTGGCATCTTGGGCAGCTCTGTTTGGGACCAGGAACTTTGTAGAAACCAGCATTTTGGCCTGACTCTTTGGGACCTGGAGACCCACCCTTCACTCACAGGGAACCTCCTAGAGACCTGCCTGGGACAAAGTACTGTGGCCTGGCCTGCCTGAGATTCCACAGGCTCCGGGCTGACCACACCCAGCATTCATCTTACAACTTAGGGAGCCAGGAGCCCACAGAGGGGAGTTAGGACCCTGTGAGTAAGCCAAGAGCCTGTGGGGGAACCACTGCCCCTCCAGGAACTGAGGGTGCAAGAGGTAATTTGCCACACATGCAGAGAAAGCATTGGAACACCACTCAAAGCAAGGAAATATAGAAAAATGACAAAAGGAAAGACCAAAAGGCAGGCTCAAAGCTCTAGCCCTGCCCAAGAAAGCTTAGAAGCTGTGTACATAGAAGAAAAAAGAAGCCATACATGTGAAATGTCTGAAATATTATCAACTGAAATAAATATGCAACTAGGGAAAGCTATGAAGAAATTCAAATCAGAAATACTTGCCCAGGTAAAAGAAGAATTGATAAAAATAGTGAAAGAAATAGTGAATCCATCTAGTGAAAACACAGCTAAAAAATTAGAAGAACAAAGCAAATAGATAGAATCCCTGAATGAACACTATAAGAGACAAACAGAATGCATAAAGCAGATTCAAAGAGATATAAAGGAAATCAAAAATTCTATTGAAAGCGGTAAAAACCGCCTCAATGAAAGTGAAGATAGAATTTCAGACCTTGAAGATAAGATCACAGCTAGTGAGCAGGAAAGACAAGATCTTTAAAAATAACAAAGAATCAGGAAATAACAATTCAACACCTGCAAGATGATGCAAAGAAAAATAACATAAGATTAATAGGGATAAATGAAAAAGAAGGGGACAGCCCAAGTGACATCAGGAGGATATTTACAGAAGTAATAGCTGAAAACTTCCCAAACATCAGAAGAGAAACTGACATCTGGATAAGTGAAGCATATAGAACTGCAAATAGCCATAACCAAAATAAAACTACACCCAGACACATAATAATCACCATCCCAGAAATCCAACATAAGAATAGAATACTAAAAACTGTTAGAGAGAAAAGACATATCACCTATAAAGGAAAACCTATCCGAATCATGGCAGACTTCTCAACACAAACAATGAAATCAAGAAGAGCATGGAGTGAAGTCTTTAAGATCCTAAAGGAAAACCACTTCAACCCAGACTGACATACCCTGCAAAACTGTCCTTCAAAATGGATGGAGAAATAAGATACTTCCATGACAAAGAACAGCTGAAGAACTTCATGAACACCAAACCAACCCTACAAAGAATACTGAAAGACATTCTAGATACAGACGGGATAAAACCACAAAGCAAGGCAGACAATTAAACAGAATGAAAAACTAAAGACACAACAGCAGAAAGATAACATGTCAACAATAAACCAATATATAACAGTTACAACCATTAATGTAAATGGCCTCAACTCACCAATCAAAAGAAACAGACTGGCAGAATGGATCAAGAAACAACATCCAACCATATACTGTCTACAAGAAACCCATCTAACCCAAAAGGACACTCATAGGCTGAAAGTCAAGGGATGGAAAACAATACTTCATGTAGCAAGAAACTGAAAAAAAGCAGGAGTAGCAATCCTGTTTGCAGACAATGTGAATTTCAAACCAAGAATGATCCAAAGAGATAAAGAAGGTCACTACATACTAGTTAGGGGAAAACTTCAACAGGAAGAGATAACAATCTTAAATATATATGCACCAAATTCCAGAGCACCCAGCTATATAAAGTAAATACTAACAGAAATGAAAAATCAAATAAGCAGTAATACAATTATAACAGGAGACCTTAACACACCATTGACCCAAAGGGACAGATCAACTAGACAGAAAATCAGCAAAGACATAACAGAACTGAATCACACCTGTGAACAAATGGACTTGAGAGATGTATACAGAGTGTTCCATCCAACAACATCAGAATAAAGCTTCTTCTCAGCAGTACATGAGATATTCTCTAAAATAGAACATATACTAGCCCACAGAACATATGTAAGTAAATGCAAAAGAATTGAAATTATCCCATGCATGTTATCAGATCATAGTGCTATGAAACTAGAAATTAACGATAAAAGAAATTGCAAAAAACCTACAAACACATGGGAAATGAATAATACACTCTTGAGCAATCAGTGGGTCACAGAGGAAATTAAAGAAGAAATTAAACAATATCTACAACTAAATGAAAATACAGACACAATTTACCGGATTTTGTGGGATGCAATGAAAGCAGTCCTGAGAGGAAAATTTATTGCATTGAGTTCCCACATCAGGAAGACAGAACGAACACAAATAAACAACCTGATTCTACAACTCAAACATCTAGAAAAAGAAGAGCAAGCCAAGCTCAAAGCCAAAAGAAGGGAGGAAATTATAAAGATTAGAGCAGAAATTAACGCAACAGAGACTAAGAAAACAGTACAAAGGATCAATGAATCAAAGAGTTGGATCTTTGAAAGGATGAATAAAATTGATAAGCCTGTGGCCAACCTTATTAAAAAAAGGAAAGAAAAAACTCAAATTCATGCCATAAGAAATGAAAAAGGTGAAATTACTACAGACTCAGTGGAAAAACAGAAGATCATCAACACCTACTTTGAAAACCTCTACTCTCATAGGTTCGATAACACTGAAGCAATAGACAAATTCCTAGATACATATGAACTATCAAAGCTGGATCAGAAATATGTAAAACTGCTGAATAACCCAATTTCTATTAATGAAATTGAAAATGTAATTAAGTCCTTGCCTACAAAGAAGAGTCCAGGCCCAGATGGGTTCACTGCAGAATTCCACAAGAAATACAAAGAAGACTTAATTCCAACACTCCTGAAACTCTACAATGAAATTGAAAGGGAAACAATTCTTCCTAAATCATTCTTGGAAGCAAATATCACTCTGGTACCAAAACCAGAGAAAGACTCAACTAAAAAAGAGAACTATAGGCCAATCTCCCTAATGAACATAGATGCAAAAATTCTCAATAAAATATTGGCAAACAGGATGCAGCAAATCATCAAGAAGATTATACACCATGACCAAGTAGGATTCATCACAGGAATGCAGAGATGGTTCAACATATGCAAAACAATAAATGTAATCCACCATATCAATAGAGCCAAAAGGAAGAACCACATGATCATCTCTATAGATGCAGAACAACCTTTTGATAAAGTCTAACACTCATTCATGATAAGAACCTTACAGAGAATTGGAATAGAGGGTCTTTATCTCAATATGGTAAAGGCCATCTATGACAAACCAACAGCCAGCATCATATTGAATGGTCAAAAACTGAAAGCCTTTACCTTAAAATCAGGCACAAGACAAGGATGTCCATTATCACCACTGCTATTCAACAT